>WUAR02482201.1:0-13775 GCA_015164055.2 Chrysaora achlyos
AAGGCATTACAAAAAATGGCTTCTAATAAATTCCTAATTAATTAATCTGTACTTAATCTCAATCTTAATCCCAATCACGAATCCTTCTAAAATCATATTAAGATAGCATTTGTGTTATGGCCTTTTTCCTTATTTCTTATTTTTTTTCCTTTTTTTCTTTTATCCTTTATTTCATCGATTTAATCAGTATTCTGTAATTCGAATTTAACTATTTAGCTATTATTGTTCTGTTCTGTTCTGTTTTGTAAGTTATTTTTTTTATAAGAAAGCGGCTAAAAGTGATTGAATTATTTCAATATTGATTTTTCACATCTTAATTATTCATCAGAATACTATTAACTCTATTTCAACATTTCAAACATAACTAAATATTCGAGCTTGAGCAAGGTTTCTTGAATGAAAACGTGTTATTCACTTTCATATGTGTATTGTTTAATTTGAGTATCAAATTGTGTAAAGGGCACTTGGCACGATAGCTCTTCTGAGTTTTTTACAAGTGTCTTAAACTTACTTGATTAATTTTAATCTTCTATCACTTATTCTGTAGTTAAAAGTTTGAATTCATATGAAATTGAAATTGAATTTAAACGGAGTGGAATTCTCCACAGTTCTCTTTGGAATTAAGGTGACAGCATAATGGCAGATAGAGGATTTACCATTTCTGAAGATTTACAATCTTTGAAAGTGCAATCAAATATCCCTGCCTTTCTTGATGGCAGAGACCAGCTAACAAAAGAAGAAGTACAAAAATGTCAAACAATTGCATCTGTTTGTATACACGTGGAGAGGGCAATACAGAATGTTAAAAAATTCCGTCTGATTAGAAATGAAATCCCACTAGTATTACATGGCTCAGTTAATCAAATTTGGACAGTGTTTATGTCATTTTATGCCTCCATTAATACAAAAAGATGTACAAGATTAATCTTTATAGAAATATGTGTTAACAGTAAAGTACAAGTAAAACAAATATTTATTTCATACATTACAAATGAAAAATAATTTAAAAATAACTGCATTTTTAGGTTTAAATGCTTCAATACAAATCTTCATACTATCACTATTGTTTTAGATTTGCATTGAAATTTTTAAAGACTAAAATGCAGTATATCTTAGAATTATCATTATTTCAAATCCATATCTCATGTATACATATCTCATGTATATAAATTATCTCGAGGATTGTAAATTTATATAGTATATACTGTAGTTATATAATATTATTTATAAATATCTGTACACAAGGTGCTATATGTGAAATAATGATGATGCAGATAAGGAGAAAAAGGCAGAAATGATGATTCTTTTAGCACCCTTCCTTGAAATATTTAAAGGGACTGCTAAAATAAATCATTATTTTTGTTTCTTTCTTCTTTTTTGCATCCATATATTGTAGCATCTAGTATAAATATGAATAGATAATGATATAACATATGCATAAATAATATTATAAATATATTGTATATACTAAATAATTTCAATAAAATTATATACTGAATAATATTAAATTAAAGAAATATCATATCATAAATAGTTTGATTTGACTTTATCATAACCACATAACTGATAAAGTGAAAGCATAATATTTAATGAAGTTTTGTTTCTTTAGTTTACATTTATGCCTTGCTATGGAGATGATATTATAGATGTCGCTACAATTCATATAAGAAAGTATTTTTACAAACATTTTATAAGTTCTGTTTATTTATAATTTGGGGTAGCATGTATTTTCTGAAAAAGTTAAGTTTTTTAATTAAATTTACAAAATATCCATTGTTGAAAGGAGTTCTTGCAATTATTAAACCTTTAAATATATATACAATGAAATCACAAAAAGGAGCACCAGATAATCCCATTGCCTTTAGGATTTGTGTGTTATAACCATTTGTGTGATCTTTCTTCAACTCTGGTTTACCATCAACCAAAGAAACATAAAACTTATGGTCGCAAAGTAAATATTCTGGGGAGCTGTTTTTCTTGGTTTTAGAGCATTTTATTTCAATAAGACGAGTAGAAGCACTAGTTTTGTCACTGACAAGGCCATCAGGACTAGCAGGAAGCCAAAACAAACATGGCTGTAAAATAATACCAGTTTCATGTACTGATGAATCATGCCCTAAATTATATTACAGATATTCTTCATATTGCTTTCTGGCCACTGGTTCATACATTTTGCTATGCTAGAAGTTATCCTTGGTTATCTGAGGGAGTTCACTTTCTGGTTTTGGGTTTAAAAACTGATTTGCCAATGAATCAAAGTTTCGTTTACGAATCAAAATCTTGTGAGCTTGAAGTGATATGGCCCTTGCGAACATCATGCCATTTTTTACATTTGCTTTTAAGAACAGTTTCTGTTTCTATTTGAAAGGAATCTGTGTCACTCACTCTAATTTTATCAAAATATTCCATTTCTTCTTCTTCTAGTACACTCCATTCAGTGGGTAAAGCTGGGTGATCTGTTGTGATGAAACTTAACAGTAGTTGAATAAAAGAATGTTTTGTGTAACTGCTGGCTTCGATTTCTGGTATACTGGATATGATGTTGATAATTGATGATCCTAAAGGTGCCAAATGATGAGATAAAGTTGATCCCACAATAAACTCTCCAAACCTTGTGTTTGATGTCTCAGTAAGGGAAGTATCAATGCAGTGAGCAAACCCTATTCTTTGATCTTTATGTTGAAGGCTTTCTTGCAGTTCCATGGTTCTAATCTTAAGTCTAACCTACTCTCATTCATTCTTGCATCATACAGGGTGCATCCAATCCCTCTCTTATCGCCTAACTTCTTCACTACCTTTTCCATAGCAGTCTCCTTGACGGCATCACTTCCTCCAGGTATTCCCCATTGTCTACTCTTGCTGGTGCAAGCAATTTCCTCTGGTACAATTTTTGATTTATTCAGGGAATAATCAGCAAGTTTGAAAAGTAAGGCCATGACGTGGTTGCAGTAACCACTCTTTCCGGCAGGGCATGAGCACTTCGACAAAACAACAAGGCCAGACTCTTGATTTATTGAAACTTTGATTTCACGAATTTTTTTTTTCATGCTAGCCTTGCATTTCGCCTTAACTTGAAATACATCACCAGAGACACGAGCGAAAACACTGTCAGCTGATCAATATCTTTGCTCTTTGAATTTCCTGCTGGCATCCAGAGTCTTGATGATGGCATTGCCTTTACCACTAGCTTTCCGATGAAGTTCAATCTCTTTGATAGTGAACAGAGGCATTTTCTTTAAGCTCTTTCCCCAAGTAGTACTTTCGTTAAATTCTGCAGAAGATTCTACCTTTTGTTCAACATTGTCAGAAGGAAGAGAGATCACACAAGTATTCTCAGTATCCATTATCACGCAAAAAGAAAATTTTATCAAGCTTGACCTCGTTTCCAGATTAAAGGAAAACGAGACTATCTAAATTCGGGAAAGGTGTATTAATACAAAGGTATATGTTGTCTTTTAAAAAAGTTTGCATATCCATGCAGATACGTGGACATGGTTCCAAGGTTTGGTAGGCCAGCACCAGAACTTCGTGTTATTAGTAACACTGTCATGGACATGATAAATGAGCAATTAGGTTTTTTGTTGACTTCATTCAATAGAGAACTACTGAATCCACAAAGTCTGCAGACTTATGCCAACGCAATTCTTGCCAAGGGTGCTCCTCTGCCTATCTGTCGGGGATTTATAGATGGGACTGTACCTCCAATTTCTCCACTAGGGATTAACCAGCGTGTCCTATACAATGGGCATAAGAAAGTTCATGCGATAAAATTCCAACCTGTTGCCACTCCAAATGGGCTCGTTGCACTTCTTCATGATCCATATGAAGGCAGGAGACATGACAGTGGAATTTTGTGAGAGTCTGGTCTCCTTGGGTTGCTTGAGCAGCACTCATTTTCACCTGATGGCAATCTTATGTGTATATGGGGATAAAGCTTACCCACTCAGGCCACAGCTGCAGGCCCCTTTTAGAGATCCACATTTGCAAGAAGATCAGCAGCTATGGAATCAAAGAATGAGTGCTGTGAGAGTCAGTGTGGAGTGGTTATTTGGGACATTGTAAACTATTTTAAATTCATAGAATTCAAAAAGAACTTAAAAATTCAGTTGATTGCAGTTGGCAAAATGTATATAGTTTGTACAATTTTTAAAAATGCCAGAAACTGTTTATATGGTAGTACAGCTTCAATGTTTTTTTGAATTAGAACCGTCCAATATCCATAATTATTTTGAGAATCCATAGAGAAATGAAGAAATTGAAAAAATTCAAATAATTATAACACAATGAAAAATATAAAATACTACCTTCTTATAACATCTAGTCTTTCGTATTTATTTGCTGAAATAAGTTCATAATCAAATTATTCTGATGCTCCTGCTGTCGGAATAATTGGATTAGCATTTGATTATGCTGTCGAAGCTGCTCCTGTAGCCCTCTAGCATCCTCACAATATTTCTCTCTTTTTTTCCTCCCGCCTCTTTCTTTCTTGATCATTAGCTTCCCTCTCTTTAGTTCTCTCTTCTAGTTCTCGTGCTTTTACTTCTCCTCTGTTTTTCTTCACTCCATATCAAACTTTAATTTCTCATTCAAATAATTCATTCTCTCCCCTCCTCCCTCCTATTCCTTCTCTTCTCCCTTCCTGACCCACACTCACTGTAATTTTTTCTCTTTGCTGACTCTTTCATACCTTCCATGCTCAACCTTCTCATTTCTTGCCCCTTCTCTGCATCTGATGCTATTTTGTCTGCCTTATCTTTAGCAGCAGCCTTCTGTTCAATCGCAGCAGAATAAGTTTGTCAAGCATTTTGTCAATTTCAGTTATTTCTGGTGAAATCCCTTTTGCCTTTCCTCCTCTCTATTTTTTGCCTTTCTTCTATCAAAGAGAGCTTGAAATCTCTCCCTTACAGCTCTTGGATTGGTGTTAAATTTGGGATTTTCATTGCAGTTCAAGTTTTCTGCCATCTTCTTCCACTTTTCTCCTCTTTCTGTGCTCCCCGCCTTTGTACTCCAAACATCAGACGATAAAACTTCTCTCAGCAACAGATCATCATGTTCTGTTGACCACTTTAAACCTTTTCCTAAAATATATCCATGATTATAACTATTTCTATGCCAAAGTATCCTTCGTGATTATGAACTGTTTTGGCCTAATTTTCCTCAAAATTTCAAGCAAGATAAACAAATATATTTATGCAATTATATCAGACAAAATTCACAAAACTTACCCACTAGCCTTCGTTGATGCAGATGAAGATGATTGTGATTCCATACTTCTAATCTGATTCGTAAAAAACGATGGGAAACTTACTTTAAAAAGGCGAAAAAGTTAACGTTATGGCAAACGGTAAGGTAGCTCAATTAAGGTTCAAGAAAAGTGAGTCGCAACGTTAGCAAAAGGGGATGTCAGCGAAGGCCTGCACACTTAAGCAAAATGAGTCAGCTAAGTTTACCGTTTATGTTACAGTTATGCATGCCTAAACTCTCTATTGATTCTTTGTCCGGTGAATGCTCCAACTGTTCAATTGGCAAAAGAAGTGATACCATCTAAATCTTGATGAGAAGTAATGAGAAGGGATGAGAAGTAATGTTGAATTTTGAGCATTGAGTGATGCCATCTAAATCTCGTTTACTGTATAACTATTTTAGTTCTACTAAATTTGCATCCATCTTTCTTGGAACAACAAGATGAAAGAGCGAGGGAAGCATAGGCATACTAGGTTTGAGGAAGTCAGGAAACCAAGGAGGGTAGATTTTGCGCCCTCATATTCAGCAATTTTCAGGCAATGATATGGAACATTGTAGACCCCGTATAAAACTGACTGTCGCTTAATTGTGTTTGAATGTCTCTTAATTGTGTTTGACTGTGGCTTGCTTGTTCGTCAGATTAGAATACAATCGTAGAAGCAACAGTCAAGCAACATAGCTTTCTCTCAAAAAAATCTTACGACGTGGGGAACAAAGGAGCCAATCAGATTACAGTAAGCTGGCCGAAATTTCCTCTCGAATGAAAGTTAAGGCCATTTCTGCCCATTTCAACAACTCCCTGTTTAAAAAGCCCGGTGTAAAATCTGTTTTGACTTTTTATGCAAATCATTGTCTGGAAATGTTCTTCGGGCCTCAGCGCACAAATCTGCCGTTGGACTTAAATTCGATATCGCAAACTTTCATAGTTACAGCATCTTAAAGTTTCGAAAGATTTCAGTGCAAATATAATGCATAGGCCTATCCTGCTAGCTAAAATGTCTAAACTGCAAACTAATACTAATACAAGATTGGATCTTGCTTGAAATGGGTCAAATAAGCCTACTTAGGTCAATAAACGTGCTTGTTCTTGTGCTGTTTGGTTCACATCCACATCTGGAAGGATACGACATAAAAGGTTTGTTCTATCTTGGTATTTTCGTTCATCAGCCAATTTTAAGATTCATTTAGGCCAGGCCTAACCGTAATCTGTAAATCACAAGATTGAAAACTGTTAACTTAACATTCTCAACATCAATATCATTGTAAATGAAAATCTATATCAGTTTGGTGGTTTTTAAATAAACCGCTTGAATGTTCACAATAAATTGTACTACTCTCCACTTTGAGGTTCTGGTCCACATATGAGACCCTACCTGCAGATTTGCTGCCTCAGTAGAAAACAGGAATCATCAACACTGGGATTTTTCATCTTCGATATCAAATGAAAGTCCAAGGGCAGATTTGTGCGCTGAGGCCCGAAGAACATTTCCAGACAATGATTTGCATAAAAAGTCAAAACAGATTTTACACCGGGCTTTTAAAACGGCAGGTGGTCGAAATGGGCAGAATATAGTACTGTTGGGATAAATGGAGATTCTTCTCACGCTGGGAAGCATTAGCCAATCACAGATTTGAATGCTATGCTCAGTCAAGCATCTTTCAAGCAACAGCTTAAGTTTAAGTTTAACACGCCTTCTACACTTAAATACAGTAGCATTTTACTAACAACGGGTTTTATTTGATTCAGTGGACCACTCAAAGTGTCCAGAATCTAACGGGGTTGACATTTTGACCAATAGCCTAATAAGAGGACTGTATGAAACAAACAATAACATTATCTACCTTGAGCGCAAGGTCGAGAACTCCCTACCCAAACCATAGGCTCACTTGAAAAAAGACAAGAAAGATCACACCAATTTCAGTGAACAAAAGGCTCACATATAACGTCTCAACAAAACACGTAAACACTAAATTAATTACATGCTTATTCTTAATGGCTCAAGAGTAGTTTTATTGGCACAGCCCCAGTTAAGAAGTCCATACAGAATTTGAGATTGTATAAAAGAGTTGTATAGTGTTACAAGGGTACTTTCTGGTACAAGATTTCTTAACTTATAAAGGATACCAATACTTTTAGATACTTCCAGTTGAGTTACTTCCAGTTGAGTTACTTCCAGTTGAGTTTCTCGTCAATTAAAACGCCAGGGTATTTTGAGAAAGTTTCTTGTTTTAAGTTTTCATCATTTATCTTTAGATTTATAGTTTTATTCCTTTCATGTGGCCTTACTATAAGAAAATTTGATTTAGCTACATTGAGTGACAATATGTTAACTAAAAGCCAATCAGAAACATTTTTCATTTCAAATATAACTGTTTGTTCAATTGTATCTAGGCTCTTGTCAGCAAACAATATACTTTTGTCGTCAGCAAAGAGACGGAGTTCAAGAATTTTAGAGGAGCTATAAATATAATTAATATAAAGCAAGAGGAGGAGAGGGCCTAGTACGCTCCATTGTTGTACACCACAATTAATAGTTAGTTCAGCTGAGCTTTCACCATTTACAGTAACAATTTGTGTTCTATTATCTAGGTATGATTTAAACCATGCCTACCCTACTCCCCTAATTCCATAATTGGAATTGGAACCCCAGCTTTAGACAGGTCAAGAAATATATAACATGACGTAACTTTGTTTTCAATATTATTGATCAATTGCGACTTAAGCTCTAAAATTGCAGATGTAGTTGATTTGTTTTTTTTTTAAATCCATTCTGGTGCTCAAATACGATATTTTATTTGTTTAGAAACTGAACTAAACGATGATTCATTAATTTTTCAATAATCTTACTAAATATTGGAAGGATTGAAATTGGACGATAATTTCCTATTTCTTGTTTTGATTTACTTTTATGAATTGGTGTAACCTTGGCAAATTTCAATTTCTTGGGAAATACTCAAATGATGAGTTTCCTATCATTGAAAAAGGTTTTGAAAGACTATCTCGGACAAGTTTGATAAATTTTGTGGAAATATCATATGAGTCATTTGCTTTACTTTAATCTAGGTTGGCAGTAATATCATTTACTTCTTCAGGAGTTACCGATTCTAAGAAAATACTATCAGGATTGAAAATTTGCATATAATAAGAAAAGTGCTTTGATGCAGGCTTCAATTTTTCTTGTAGTTTATTAGCTATTGTCGTGAAATACTTATTAAACAAGTTAGCGATTGTTTTGTTATCTGATATGAGTTTTCCATTTACTTGAATATTCGAGATAGGGATTTTATTATTTACATTATTGTTTATGATCTCCTTAACCCCAGACCATAGTTTTTCAGAGTTTTCTTTAAAGCTATCAAAATAATTTATGTAATAGTCCTTTTTACTTTTTCTAATTAGATGATTAATCTTGAAGTAGTATTCGATAAGTAATTCAAGAACTCAGTGTCCTTTTTCTTTCTAGGATGACGGTATACAACTGCAATTAAAAAATTATTATTGTTCTGATTAGTGATTTCAATCCAATTTGCTTCGAATTCACTTGAATTATTAGAACATGAAATATCCAGATCAGGTCTTGGAATGAAACAAATATTTTCTGCAACAAAAAAGCCACACCCATGGGTTCCATGATACTGTTGATAACCGGGTAAGGCAATGTGTTGGGTAAGGGTGTCAGAAACAGCAATTACATCAAAGTTGTGGCCTAATGTAGTGTTTAATGATTCTTGATTTTCAAGGTTTTTATTAATAGAACAAATGCTAGTATGCATTAGACTGAAAGTTGCTTCCTTATTTGTATAAAGTTTAGATACAAGTTTATGAAATTAATGAGTGGTATAATAATCAAAGTTACATATGATAATCTATCCTTCATATAATAAAGTTGAAAATTTAAACGTTTAATTCTGAAATTTTAATTTAGTTATCCAAAATCAACAATTGATCAAAACAGAAGAAAAGTAGCAAAAACTGCAATCCTTTGTAAAAGTTGAAATATAATAGAAGATATCAAGAGTAGAGCACTGAAACTTTATAAACTGAAACCTGTATCATCTTACATTAGTTGTACCAAATTTTACATGACAAAGCTACATAAACAACAAATATGTATAGAGCTGTATTACGTACAATTCAATTCAATTCAAATGTCAAAAAAGAATATCAAAATAAAGATCAGGATGACGCTGTAGAAAGGTCTGCAAACGAGCACGGTCATGGGGATCTCCTTTACTCTGCATTGTCATCCCAAATTTCATGACCCAAGATTGCTTATTTTCACGTCATCGTCACAATGTAGAAATCATTCAGATTACCTCGATTTCGCACGTATTTAATTTAATTTTCTTGTATCAGTTAACACAAATAGCATTCTATTTCGTATGTAGGCAATAAATTTTTGTCCTCACGAGAATATACTTGCCTTATAGCTTTCATTTCTAACATCACTGTTTGTGGACAAAATGGCCTCGAATGAGCAAGCCTCTGGAATAACTTCAATGCCTCAAAACCGAAACAAATGTTTGTTATGATAGATTACATATCTTCACTTTCTTAAAATCTTAAATCACGTTCATCAACTAAATAAGTAGCATCAGTACATTGTTGTAAAATAGCCAGTTTTGCTAAACAAGTTATTTTGACATTGTATGAGAGTTTGGCCATGGATTTCAATATATAAACTGCATCTTGAATGTCTAATTCTCCATTTTTTCTCTTAAAATTCTTCATTACTTCCTTCGTGTAGGCATAACATGATTTTGACTAGTCAGCGTGACCTCTTTGTAGGGAAATTCTTGTAGAGCAACCTTTCGGTTTCAAGGCAGGTACAAGAGAGAAGGGCCAGGCATTGGATAAAATAGCCACTCACCTAAATGGCTACCAAAAAGTTAGATTTGTAGTGGATCAGAGGGCTGTCAGAGACAGATATTTAAAACTAGAAAAGTTTTGCAAACATAGAATGCTAGTCGAGGAGAGATCAAGTGGCATAAGTCCTGAAGTGACAGACTTAGATCAGACAATTGAGGGCATAATTGAGAGGAGTGAGGGGGCACAAGAAGAAATATGCATAGTTGATAATAACAAAAAGGTGAAGACAAAGAAAGAGGGAGTGAATGCAGAGAGCATGAGGAAGAGAGCAATGGAAAGGCTTGCTGAGATGAGAAAGAGAGAAAGTGCACAGAAAAAAAGGAGGAGTGGTGGAACAGATCCAGTAGAGTATTTGAAAGACGAGAATGTAAAAGAGATCGAATTGAGGAAAAAAGAGCTTGAGTTCAAAAAAGAGAGCAGGCAACCAAGGAAAGAGTGCAAGAGGAAGAAATTAAGATGAGAAAGAGAGAGGTAGAAATAAGAGAGATGAGGGATGAAAGGCTGTTTGCTTTCTTGCAACAACAACAACAACAAATGCAGCAACAGAATCAGGCCATTCTGGCAACTCTGAAGAACAATTGAATTTTTAATTGAATGTATTTTCAAGAATTATTTTTCATCCAACTGTCTAACTGGACTCAGATGGTCTTATTCACTAAATGGTCTATATGGTTTTGACAAAAATTTTAGGGTTATTCTATTTGCTTTCATGGTAGCTTTAAAAAAAGCTCTTTTGAGTTTTTTCCATGAACACTATAAGAAGTATTCATTATGTGCAGGTGGTTGCATGTCGAAGTATGCAGCAGTATTTTTGAAGTCTGTGAATTTAAAGTAATTAACTATCCCCGAAAACCCAATCTACTGAGACTCTGACTTGACTCAGGGATTGATTGAATAACGCTTCGTAAATCATGTCTGTTACAAGATTAGTAGCCATGCAGATTTGTGAAACAGGCCTAGCAAACATTGGGATCAGATCCACATATCTGCATGGATATGCATAGCGTTTCAGACAGATGCACAAAGCGTCCACTGAATCTAAAAAAATGCCATTGCTACACTTGATCACCTCTGGGAGTTCAGAAGTCTAAACCAGTGAGTAGATGTCTCTTTTTTTGAATCTGAATTTAATTTCACACTCCACATCTCCAATATGTTCTAGATTGAATGCCTGGTATTGCCAAATTGGACCTGATGGCATTTGTTCACGACCTCTCTACCACTTCGTCGTGACCTGGGTTGTGTTTCGGAAACTCTCTAATGTTGAGATATTTCTCTCTTTTGATCTGTCAATAAGAACTTTTGACAAATTTCAAATAAGCTGATCAACATCATCTGTTTGTTCATCAAATTGGACTATTTGGTTCAGATCCTATTTAATCAGAGCTTTACATATCCATCCAGCCAACTGCACCATCAAATCTTTGGGAAAATCCAAATACTTGTAATTTTCTTTTATTTGCTGGTGCTTGATCTTTCAACTCTTTCCAAATGACATAGGTATTCCATGCAGCAATGTCAAGTGTGTTGAAGAAAAGAGTTTTCCACCCACTTGATGGTCTTGAATATGACAGAATACAGGCTAGACAACTGGTCTGACTTGTCCACACCACCCATGAAATCAATATAATTTGAGAATGAATGCCAACAGATGTAAGGTACTGAAAAAGAAGGACATTGAAATAAAACTTTCCAGAACTAAAATATAATTTCTGTTTTCTAATGGCTCTGTGAGATTGATAACATCTCTTGCTGTCAACTGACTCATTAGCCTTCTTTTTGACACTGTCATCCATTTCTGACATTGGTTGCTACCTTTTGTCAAAACCCTTTGGAACAGTCAAGTAGTTTCCTTCACTAACTGTAAAATTATCCCATTTATCTGCACTCTTCTTTCCTGTATAGACCACCATATCCCAACTGTAGCCAATAGCTGAATCAGCAAAACCCATTATTTGAAACCCCATTTTACCGGTTTATTCATGATGTACTGCTTGAAAACGAATCTGCCTTTAACTTAACTATCCTCTCATCGATGGAAATCATTCTGCTTGGTGTGAACATTTCTTTACATTTGTGCCTAATCTACGTCAATGTGTCATTCTTATCCTCTAAATTAGGGTCCACATAATTGAGAGCTGCAAGAATAGCATGAAACCTTCTGGCACTTGAAATGAAAACTTTACCCAGTAAGCTACGAAAAACTGGTATTGAATCCGAGTAGTCATCTCTTGATGGTGTTTTCACAACGCCCATATACAATAGAAATGCTAACAAAACATCTTGAACTTGTTTGGTTCTATTTTCTTCTAAAAACTCCTTCCATTTTCTTGAGACATGTATGAATTCCCTATCCCTTTGTCAAACTGAGCATATATGTTTGAATTTTTTACTATTTTCTGCATCAATTCCGTGGAGAAAAACATAAGGAAAAAATTCAGTGCCTTTTTGGAGTAATTATGCTTATTCCAAGTTTTGTTTGGTACTGTACTAGGCACATTGTGCTGTTTTTCTTCCTTATCCCCATGATAGCTAAGGCGTTCAACATTTTCCAACTTATTCTGTGCTAGATTTTCTAGAGATGAGATTGAGTTTCCCACTTTCACAGTCTGAATCTTCACCAGTCACATCTTGTGGTTTTGATCCAATAACCTTGAAACTTGTGTGAGGGATAGCTTCCTCGAGGGTACTTCTTGTTGTTGATGGACCAGACGAAGGCTCTATAGAAGCCAATACTTCTTTCGAGTTGATAATTTTGGTTGTAAAATCATCTCTGAAAAGAAAATAATGGTTTAAAGATTTATGTGCTATATACAAACTGCAGGTCCCAAAATATCAATTCTAGTCCCATGTATAAAGCTGCTCCCTGGTCAAGTTCTAAAATCAGCTGATCTGGCTAGTTTACAAAAAAAAATGGCAGACATTCCGGACAATTAAAACTCATGTTCTGAAATTAACATTTTCTGTCATAAATGGTGCTCTAGTATGCTTCAACAGTCAAAGTATGTTGAATAAAATATCAAAGAATTAAAGCTTAGAAGTGTCTATTAGGAAGATCAAAATACTTCCAATGGTTGGAAGTCAGCTGCTAGCAATTTTGCCCTCTTCGTTCGCCCTCTTTATCTCTCCAGTCGAAAACTTCGAGGGCTCGCAAATTTCCTCCAGTGGCATAAGGAATGAAATTTCTGGTTTTACCTTTGATAAGACATCTTTCTAGTTCATTTTCGTCTTCAGAAAATAGCGCACCCTAGTCTTCCATTTTAGAATACTTTTCAAACAAAGGAATGCTTGCAAGGTGAAAACGAAAGATGATGGGCCTAGCGTGCTTCAAGTGGGTGTGGCAAAATTAATACCAGAGGGAATATGTGAATGTTTAGAGGTGTCATAAGCATAAATTCAACGTAACAAAGGTTATTTATTTGATTATATGAACGACGTTGTCGGCATTGGGAGGAGACATGACAGCTGACAGCCCAGGGCATTGTGCCAAATATTGACAGTACACTATGATGGAGCTAGATTAAAACCGCATAGTTGACATCCAGTTGGTACAGGTAACTAGAGAAGGTTGGTGTAGAATTCCCTTCATCTTCTTGTCTTGGATCCAATTTTCAGATATGCTACTGCAGACTGCAACTGTCTGAAATGAAATATCAAATTA
>WUAR02483312.1:1245-13770 GCA_015164055.2 Chrysaora achlyos
GTCTCACGATATAATATAAAGATACATGGCTTTGACAAAGCTCTTAAGTCTGGCTGGCAAACTCATTGCACTCTTTATTTTATGATAAGGAAGGTACCAGGTTCAAATCCCAGCTGAGGTAGGCATAACAAATCATGGTAGCCAATGATATATTCATCCTATGTTAGTACACGTCTCACGATATAATATAAAGATACATGGCTTTGACAAAGCTCTTAAGTCTGGCTGGCAAACTCATTGCACTCTTTAGTTTATGATTTGGAAGGTACCAGGTTCAAATCCCAGCTGAGGTAGGCATAACAAATCATGGTAGCCAATGATATATTCATCTCGTGCATAGCACATATTTTGAGATATGAAATACAGTGGGAATGATTTACATATATCAAAACATTGAAATGCGTACGGAATTTTCCGGTACTTCTTGCAGTTGCAGCAATGCATCTCTGAGCGTAGAAAGCTAAAAGAAAACACATTAGTCTTCAAAAACCCAGATTTACAACGACTCAGGTGAGAAAAAAAGATAAAAAACAAAGGGACATAGTGAATGGTCTTCAGCCATTTAAGCATTCAAGTTGAATTTTGGCGATAAAAGGGATGGAAGTAACATGAGGCAAATTTTGTATTTGTCCGAGCTGTGACTTTGTTCACACATTGATAGCAGCCAATCAAGCTATATGGGTTTTGTCATGTGGTCACAAATGCTGCACGTTAATTGGCTATTAAAAAGTGTAAACAAAGGAATTAATGAATGAAATTTGCCCATGCTGAACTTATAAATAACTCGTTGCATTCGCATAGCTTGCATTAGATTGTTTCAAATCCCTTATCATATGCTTGTTAAATTAAACCTCCCAACAACTTTTCGATTTCGTTACACCCATCTGCAATTTTATCAATTGATGTGATTTTTCAAAACTAAGCAAATTTCAGAAAAGAAATATTACTGTTTCTTACTTGTGTGTGGATTTCGGTATTTTGCGGTAGGGGCAGGCTGCTAAGCAAGTTATTCCAATTAGGTATTTATTTCCCCGGAGTTCAATAAAAATCATTAGAGATTAGGTTCTGAGGTGTTCATATAAAGTTTCTCTATCATTTTCTGCTTTGGCGTGCATTCAGTTACCCTACCTTGCCAGTTAGATGCTCAATCAATCCACGGTGCACCTTTGCGCAATATTGATTGTACAGCTGCTGTAACCTTGAAACTAATACGTGCTCTTTGCTATACAATGGATGATGAGTGAAAGACAGTGTTGATATGTCCACGTCCAGTTGAAATCGTCGACCACCTGCAATACAAAAGGTTTTATTTAGAAGGTAAGCCATGGCAGTGGGGACCAGTTTCCTTCTAGAGGGGGCCAAAAGAGAGCGTCTGTATCACTAACCATAGAGTAATTGATTCGTCGGAATTAAACGAAACCCTGCGTTCGGTTTCCGGAATAATCATCCAATACAACGTAGATAATTTTATTATGTTAGTGCTTCGTTAGTCAAATAGAAGTTGCTAACAATTGCTGCACTGGTAAAGAGGAGCCCAGAACTGGCTAGCTGGGGATTCGTGGGACATAAGTCCGTAAGAAACGTTATTTAAAGATCCTCTACAATACAGAGATATGACAATTCTAAGGACATCAAGCTATAAGTATTTATCAAGAAATAATAATTTTTAGACTTATTAGACATATTGTAAAATACACATACTAGAAACCCAAATATACGAGCCACAACACAATATTTAGGCTAGATTTTAGCAGAATTTCTCTAAAAAGTTTATTAAAAATAATAGGGTACATGTATGAAAAGTTGTTGGAGCTAAAAAGAAAGTAATCCATGTGCCTTGTGAATAGTCCGGACACATTTTTAACTGCAATACTGTGAAATTTCAGTTCCCAAAATCAATAATCTTTTCTAGCTTAAGCTTGAAAATGGAGGTTCTTTAATGGGGGGTTTTTGCTCTACTTCACTTTGCTAGATTTCTTACCAAAACGACAAGATGCTTTGAAATGCTAATCTCCATCCCTCTTTCGCTCATCATAGATGATTCAAGAGGGGCAAAATTGACGACCCGAAGGAGTAAGAAGTGAATGTTGAGTCAAAATTGTATACCTCCATCTCCATTGATGTACCTGCCATCAAATGCACTCAATTCTGCCTGAAAATGTAAGCAATAGTTAGTAGAATGCCGTATAATAGCTTAATGTTTGAGAAGATGTTAAACAGATTAACCATCACTCAGCCTTTTGAAGACCCAGTCAAAAAGATGGATTACAAAGACTGTGCCTTGATGGTCTCATTCAAAACCTTTACCAGAATGACGTATATAATTACTCGAACAACTTGCTCCAACAGAAAAAATCCATTGCATTGAGTGAAAATGCTTTCAAGTCCTGCACTCACTAGCTATTTGAAGTGGAGTTCTTTTCTGCTGTTTAAGCTTTAAAATCCCGAGTTTCAGAGTGTTTCAGCATAGATGCTTTTGAGCAGAAAAATTGAGCCTGTAGCTCTATAAATGAGTCCATGTTTTATGCAACCATGTGCCTATGTCATAGTTTGAGCGTTCAGTAATTCATGTCAACAGCAAAGTTAAGATTGGTGTGGTGAGTGTAACAACAAAAATTACAACTCAATGAGAAACTGAATCAATGATGATCAAGGCATGCATTCAAAAAGGAATAATAGAATTCTTAACAACAAATAGCTCGCTTGATTGCCTCATGAAAATCAAGCATTTATGTTTAAGATAACTCATAAATACAATATAAGAAATCAAAGTTGCACTTTACTGACGAGATCTTTTTCAAATTCACATTCACATAAAGTACTTTACAGATACTCTAAATAGCATGGCATCAATACCAGACAATAATACTATAAAAAATATCTCTTTGCCAATCTTTACACACTGAATAGCATTGAAAACACATCGCCTATCTCAAGATAGTATGCTGTTTTGCTGTTTTAGTTAAAAATGATAATTAAGTTGAAACGATGCCCAGACTACTCTTATTCTCTAACGATGGGAAAACATTAAAAACAACTTTGCCAAAAATATTTACCTTTGCCCAGAGCGTTTGCAGAGCGGGATCAAGATCCTCTGCAGTGGAGAATTCAAATCGTGTTGGATTTGCGCGAACTGGATCTGGTAGTCGTTTCAATACGCCGTTCTCGTCGAACCAAGAATAATCCTAAGGAAAGTACAATGCACTTAAGATTCTGATTTTGTATCTGTATCCCCAGTTACATACTCATGAAATGTAATCGCAAAACGAACCTCAGTCTGGAACTGGCTTGTTGACGATATCTAACAGGCCCCCTCCACATGATTTTAGTGTTTCATTATTATGATTATCAATGTATTTATAAGACAAAACCCAAGTTGCCAGAGTGGAGCAAAAATTGAGACACGAGCTGGTCAACCAAATGATGTGTATTTTGTGTGCATTCTACAATATTCGGTAATATTTGATAATGCTCTGGCTTAGAAACACTGAAGGACAACATGGCAATTGAGTCTTTCTTGGGTTAATATGAATATGAATGATGGTGAATTGTGTAACTCAAATATAGCCTAATGAAGCTCTGGAAAATTACAAATATTTCTATCAAAGTGGACCCATACCTTCTGGATGTTTGTATGCGTGGAAAAAGATTTGATAGAAAAAAAGGATGACGCTTACAAAACTTCAATAGCGGTTTTAAGTTATTTGGTTGTGTGATTGAAACAATTTATGACGTGATAGCAGAAACTTGCTTAAAGTCATAGACCATGGTATGAGTAATAATCGTACCATATCTTTAGAATCAATCGTCGAATTAGCTTAGCATCTTGAACTATTACATTTCTAACCTGATGACAGGCTTACTCTCGGAACCTTTTTGCATTATTCATTGGCCTGTGACTAAAAGTTTCCTACTATGACGTCATCAATTTCTTCCTTTGCTCGGCCATAACTCAAAAAAGAAAAAGGTATTAAAATTTGGTAAATGCCATATGTCCCTAACTTAATTACTACCAAAGCTCTTTCCATACATGCAAATTTTCACACGATGACTTCAACACACCTCCTTTGCAGCAAGAAGAATACGATTTTCCATGACACTGAGTTGAGTCAGGCCGACAGCGGGCGGTTGGCCAACATAAAACCCTTCGTCTTCCAAAGATCGTGGTACCATCCCGCCAGGAACTTTGCTTTCCCGAGAAGCTTTAAAATGAAAAATAAAAATACATGAGCTGCAAGCTTCAAAATGAAAAATAAAAATACATGAGCTACAAGCTTTACTGTACATCAATTTGCGGATAGTTGAATATGATATTTGAAGCTACAGAAAGAAGGACAAGCAAGACAGATAACATTTCAACAATGCGACTGTCGTAGTTCTTCTACTTTTACTCCTGCACGATTAATCAACTACTTTATAAAGAGGTCTATATCGGTGTAAAACAAAAGAACTGGAAAACACCCAGGACAACAGCATACACCCATACTACATGAATTTTTTGGAGCATGAAATTTTGAGGGTATGTGACGTATCAGGGTTCGACATGACAAATCAGTAAAGGAACCCTGCATATGAAACACCCAGACCTTTTGGCTAAAAGTCAGTTCATGGTTTGTCATGTCTCTCTTGGGAGTGGCGTAGATACGTCTGTTTCAGAGGCTGGTTTTTTAGCCGAGTTCTGTACCAGGTTTGCCTCACAAAGAAAATGTACAATCCTTTAGCGAGGGTTTGATGATTCGACATGATACGCTGCAACTAGTCTGAAAACCGTTTCCAACGACATTACGATATACAGAGAAAATTGCAGCGCTAAACTGTCTCCTGTTCACTAAAGCGGTTCATCAAGGGAGATCATCAACAGAGTCCACATTCCTCTGGAAATGCTAAATGTTTGGCAAGAAACAGCCATTGTTGAGACATGCATTCGCTATCATAGCAAGATGGGGGTTTATGCGCTACGCAACAACTAACTAGCCTAGGGCTAAATTAAGCAGGGGAACATTATTCCATCTTTTTAATGTGACAATAACCACTTGTTACTTTTTGCCTTGCGTGAAATAACAGAGAGCTGAAAATTTTTCTCCATATTCATTACAAAGAGTTTTCAATCACTTCACATCTAGGGATGCTCGTGTCAATTATTCGGTGATCTCCGCAGAAAATTTCTCCCAATGCCTCTCCAATCACCCATTATTGAGCTTTGCGAGACATGAAATGGTGAAGTAATGACGTAATGATTAAGGGTGATATCTACCTTCTACTGTGCTTGGATGTCCATAAATTGCAGCCTCCTTCTCAAGTTGCTCTCTGCTTGGAATATATGGCCGTTTTTCCCAGGCAGTAAGAGTGCCGTCATCAAAGAGCTCGACTGAAACCTCTCCGGGTACTTCCACAGGCTAATAGAAGATAATATCTTTATTTAGATTGAATTTAAAAGGAAAGTAGGCATGAAACTGCAAAGTAACATTTTGTTTCATTATTTTTCACACAACCTGGTTCTCATTGCCTGCGTCGATGGCTACTCAGATGCGACCTCCTTTTGGACCAAGAGAACGAGGTTTGCTCAATAAATAGATAGGTATGAAAACCCTCATGATCACGCATGCAAATCCTTAAATTCAATTTCTGTCAAACTCTTTGTCACATTTGAGAACGAGTTATGCACGAAAGGCCACGGGAAATATTATTCCTGGCATTGGTATAATACACTACGTAATAGCCCTATGAATTCTAAGTAGCACAATATAATGCCAGATGGTATAAAAGAAAAACCCCTCGTCCTCGTGGTATACACGAAAAACCCCTCATCCACCCTTATCTTAATCATGCTGATAAGTTTCTTTGGCTAGTGACTCAAGAAGATAGTATTGTCACAAAATTTACTGGAATATTTAGCACTAGTTCATTCAAAAATAGAGATACAAAAATAAGTATCATATTATCCTTGGGATTTATATTTAGATACAGAATTTATATTTGTATACGGAATTTACACTTTTTCATGTTCACAGGTAACGAATAATCGTGACCCATAGTATTTCAAAAATTATACTGTAGTTGTGTGTAACTATAATCATTGCTGCTTTAATTTGTTGGGTTTTAGTCAATTATATTGTACTGTACATTAGGCAATGGCCATCTCGGCCTACATACATGAATCATACAAAAAATATTTGTAAATTTCTTGCTAAACTGCTGACCATGATAACGATTAAGGGTCGTAGTCGCACAATATAATACCAAAGATCTGCATAGAACTTATGAGAGAGTCAACAGGTTAGTTACCTTGGCATCTTCTTTCATTTTGGCCTCCTCTTCAAGTGTCATCCCAGTGCCAGTAAAAAAGTTGTATGCTTCTTCTTCTGTTGGAAGCCCCTAAAGCGATGATGGAAAAGGATCTCAAAAACAACATATCTCATAAAAATTGAAATTTGCTCGTATCTTTCATTAAAAAATGCTTCCAAATTCGAAAAGATCAAGACCAAAATGGCCACTAAATATGGATTGACTGTGTAAATATATTTAACATTAACACATTTGTCAATTATAGCTTTTCTTTTCTTAGTGCACTAGGCAGAAAACAAGTATTTTATTTGGTCCTGGTAGCTTATTTATAGAGGTCGACCTAAGAAAACTTGGAGATCAAGAGTGATCACAGACAAGGCATCAAGCTCAGCGTACAGCTCATGATCGTTTAAAATGGAGAAAAACTTTGGCCTTTTTCTGCTCAGCGGTTGGAGGAACAAGGTAACAAGGTAAGGTGTTAGGTCACGTAAAGGTCATTAGCGAACCTTGTTGCGAACATATGGTATGCAAATTAGACGAAAAATGATACCATAGAAAATCGGAGGCGAAGAAACCTAGAGTTTACTAGCAAAATAATGCTTATCAAAGTTCGGTCAAGTTCTGCAGGGGTTACCATTTTTCACAAGCAGATTAACATGTTATTCTTGTGTCTCAATTCTTGGAAAGAAATTCTGATTGAATTTAGAATGTGCTAAAAATGTGCCTTTCAAAGAAGCACTCATAAAAATATCTACTCACGTCTGCTTTCTTCTGTTTTGACTTTATTTTTCTCCATTCTCTTGTGCTTGCAATGCTTGCTTTTAGTTGTGGATCATAGTCATCTTCATCGGCCTGGACAATAATTACCAGTTGTTTTCAAGAATTTCGGTGGCAACAAGGTGAAACAATTGCTATCGATAACCTTTAACATAAAGGCAATTTCGCACAAAAAAAACGGTCTTTGCTTTTTATCTACAATAACTGACGCACACTCATATGATAGCTCATTAATTCCCTGCGCTTTCTATAAAAATGACTGAAATATCATTTAAAAGCTTGAATATAATCATAGACGCCAATGGGGGGGTTTAAGATTCAGAACGAGTTTTAATAAAGCACTATGTTGCACGCAAGGACCCACTTGGGTGCTAATGTGAAAGAAAAGTGAATTTCTAAGCCATGACAAAAGTAGGCAGCGTAGGCAGTACACTGCAAGCTACCACTATAGTAAAATCTATTCACTTTGCTCCTTAAAATCTTCATCTTTCATTCCCCAAAATACAATGAAAACCAATTATCTACTTTCTTGATAAAATTTAATAAGAAGAAAGATGTTAATTTTTCCCTTTGGAGCGTTTATTTGATTGATTTGATCTGATTGGACCATATAGAGCAGTGTATAGAGAGACCGTATAGAGCACGATAGGCGCATATGGAGCAGTGAATGACCTACGGCTAATCTAAGCATTGTGACCCTAGACATATCCTATTAATAAGGCCACACTTCCTGACCGTCTTCTGTCATAGCTTCGAAATACAAACATCTGGCAGTTTTCCCATCGCTCTTTTTGCGACAGGTTTCGATGAGGCATAAACCCTCATATCTACATGCTAAATGCTTGGTCATACCGGCTTATTGCAAAAAAATCACGTAAGATCATTCTTTCAAATCTAAATTTGATAATTTAATTTTCTATAATCGTAAATTGAGCTCTTGCTGGATCTAAACCTCCTTGCTAGAGACCAAATCAGAAACTAAGGCTCAACATTTCCTAAACAGTATAAAATAAACATAATAAGTGAAAGAAATTCACCTTGATAATGTCCTTAAGGTGGTTTATTTTATGCATCGTTTATTCGCTTGATGTAATACTATTAGCATTGGAACGTATTTTGATTCTTGCGTCACTCCAGTCTTTTGATTTAAAAAACGAAATAGAAAATGAAAAAGTACTCACCCTTGCCTCCTCGAATCGATTTGGGATTGGCAGTTCTCTGAGACCTCTTAGTTTTCTCTCTGGCAATCCCTAAAATAAAGGTGTTTTTGGAGTGAGTAAAAACAAACATTAACAGAACCTGAATACAACATTATCGATGTATGTACTGCGTTCAGAATTCTAAGGAATCGAGAAGGGGGAAGTGGAAGTAGAAATGGACATAGAAAGATTTCGAAGAAGAGAAAGAATTCGAAAGACTTTTTCATTCTTTGTTTTCCCTTTACATCGTTACAATGTTCAGTTTAGAAAGTGGAAGATGATCGCAACAAGAGTTTGCAGAAATTTCCGCCTTGAAATTTTTCACAAAGCTTTTTCCAGCATACTTTTTCGATTTTTATGATGAGTCAAGAATATAGAAAAATTTCCTCTATGCATGAAAATTTGTCTCAAGAACATGATTGGTTAAATTTAAACAACTACAATTTTTCACATTTTAGCGTTGTGAAAGCAACGTACAGATTTCAAAATGTTTTTAGGTAGTAAAATAGCCTTTGGTAGGAATTTGTTAATAATACGTTTTTAAAAGTAAATTTATGAGGAAGGCTGGCTGGCTTGGTCCGTGACTTGACGATGGATGATTTGATTCAAAGACAACAATTTCTATTGAAAGGACATGGGCCCCCTGGTTATATCAAAACATTCTGGAATTTGATAAGCCTGGGATTAAATCATTGGGGCTAGTTCTATACCAACTGCTTCCTTAGCTTGTTTTCGACAGTATTCTATGTTTTTGAACAGTTTGTTTCATTCGTGTATATGGTGGCGTTAAAGGCCATCTCAGCCTGCATACTACCTTCATTGTGAAAGCAAAAACAACAAATACTGAATGAAGACTTCAACATTAGCTGGTCAGACACTTCCAGCTTTTCATCAATTATTTTACTTAGCATTTGGGTCACCCAGGTAATGGAGTTGAGCAGTGACATCTTCCTTTGATGCCTTTTTTTGTAGGGCGAACATTTATCAAAATGATAGTTTAAAACGCATCCTTTCGTTCCCCAGCTGCAGTTCTAATGGCTAGCAATAAATGTGAAACTTATTGTTACCTCTTTTTCTGCTGTTTTTGCTTGGATACCCCTGACTCTGCTTCTCAATCTCTCTTTTATGGATGCATTAAGTTTGCCATCTGATATTCTTTCGGACTGTCTTGCCTGCTTTGTAGCTGCCTCGACCGTCTCCTGGAATTTCAGGCTAGGTCCTGCGTAAAAACAACAGATAATTAAACAGGAAAAATAGGTTTATTATTAGCCTACTAACCAGTGTTTATATGGACAAAATTTTCTACCGCTGCACACATATGAAAAGGTTAAACAAGAATTTTATGAAGAGTTTGCGCGACTCGAAACGCTAGGATTATTTAAGATAAACGTGGAAAACATTGAATATCTCAACTGTAGATATGCACATTACCCATCTCTAGGCTCATCGCGGTGACAAATACGGAATACAGAGATTGCATACTCTTGTAAATAGAAAAAAAAAACATATACGCAATCGTACGCACGTCCAGAAACTGGAAAGAAGATTAAAAATAACGAGATTAAAAATAACGATGGAGCGTGCAAACGGGACCTTACTAAGATCTTAGTAGCTTGGTCGGCTCGTACAATGAGAAAGAAGTTTAATTTAAATAAAAACAAACCTGATTCCTGTCCAGACTTCGATGGCATCTGCTTGTTTACACTAATAGCTGGCAATGATTTTGGCAGAGGAGGGCGACTTTGTGAAGGACCCGGTGAGCTGGCCCATCCTTCGTCACCTGAAGGCCCTGGCAGTGGGTTTGTGAGCTGTAAGAATATAATAAAGGCTACCAATTTTGCAATAAAAGAAACAAATTGTTAAAAGGATGGGAGGCAAAGGGCACATAATTAGCGAAAACCAGCAAAAGCTCTTGATGATTCGAGCAAGTCAAGGGCTTTTTAAAGGGTTTCTAGTTTTCTAGTAATGTACTGTGTTGGAATATCATGGATTTTTTGTAAACATTTTTATCTTCACAAACCACATATATGTAACAACTAACCATTGTAACTGAAATGAATATTCATTATCCGAAACATTTCTTTAAATTGTTGTCTGGGTTTGTCATATATCTCAAAATTGTTATTTTATATGATTGCCTGGACACATTGCATCCATAGTTTTTTATTGAAGCATTGTGCCGATATGTGAAAAAACCATCAGAAAAACTACATAAGAATGACTAAAAACACAAGTTTTCAGACAGACCTCATCTTGCCTTTGCTTTCTTCTGGTCTGCAAAGCTTCCACCATATCGTCACCATCATATTCCAATGTCTAATGCAAGATATGAAACGCTAATTACAATGATTTTCAAGATATCAACTCTTCAAAACAAGATGGTACCTGCATTTTTAGGATTCTAACAACGGACTCACCTATATTTTAAAATAAAGGGGGCCTCTTTACTCATAATAAGATGTTAAGAGAAGTTCATGTCAAATTTCATGATACATGTTTTATCACAACGTCATCAGGGGGCTTCTTGAAATATAGACTTGAGAGGAAGGGACACAAATACCAGAAACGTGTATCAGAATCCAAAAAAATTTCAGCAAAATAGATAATAAATAAGATAATAGTACTTCTAACATTATGTTTTGTTTTCTCGCCGTGTGGTCTCATTTTAGAATTGTTTTGCAGTGTCCCTGCTCTACAATTTTTTCAAATAAGACAGCTTTTTTTTAAACGTAAACTCTTCATCACCATTCATTTGATTCTTTGCACCAATACTGATGAGTGTTGAGTTGCAAATTCTCATAACATGTTTGTGTTATTGCTTTTTACTAGTGGCTGCTCATTTTTAAGGTTCAAGTTGTACAGAGTGATTATAGTGAATCTTCCATTCTTGAACTAAATCATGGAGTTAATTCTTGTACAGTAAATCCCAGTTGATGAAGATTTTTGATCATACGTACCTTAATTGATGCTGCATCATCCAAGGATTGAATTTCAGTAATATCATCTTTTGGGTTCTAAGGAAAAAATAATTGAAAAATCCTTAGTTGGAAGAACTAAAAAGCTCAATCTTCATAAAGTAACATGAGAATAGCAATTTTCCCAGTGCATTGCATTGCCCAGTGCATAAAATGCCAGGTATTGAAACCTGTCTCATTTTGACTCAGTGTTTACGCATGTGATCATACCAACACAGTTTTTCGTTTAGGATACATATGAGCAATCCGAAGAGATGGATGCACCCCCTCACTTTCATCAGCTCCTCTCAAGGAATGGCCAAGCTCTCAGGTAAAAGAGTAAGTCCTAAATGTGCTTCCTTCTCAAATTCCTGGGAATCAAACCCCAGTCACTTGGGAGACAGCCAGGATCTTACATCGCTATCATATAACCTACTACTTATTAAAATAGCAAATATGTATTATTCTGAAAGCTAGGGGAAAATTGCTTATACTATGTGTGATTTACCACACACACATCGTTTTCTTCAAGAAACATCTGTTTATAATCTTTAGTCAATGGTATCTGAAGAAAATGCCTTTACAAACTGCTGAAATGATAGTGCAGCAAATAAAATCAGGTAAAGCATAGATCAACCCTTTCCACATCATCATCTTACCCTTGTCTTTCTATGACCAATTTCTTCAATATCAGATTGGTAGGATCCTACATCGGAATTATAAGTGGCCTTAAAAGAAAGACAGCCAGTTTATTATTAGAATTGATTTAATTTTGAAAATTGTTAGAATTACATTATTATAATTCATAATTATAATTCCAATTCATAATTCTAACTTAGTTCATAAACATAATTCTAAAAATAATTCTTTGACAGCAGAAATATTACATTAGATCAGTAAGAACTTAACATGGCATTTATAACACATTATTTATTTCCAAAATAACTATTTATTTCCCCTTAAAATAATATTCTGCATTTCTCAGTTGTTTTCAAACCCCAAACAGTGGAAGGCCAGATTCTACATTCTTGATACAGAGTATAACATTTGTATTAACTGATTGATGGATCAGCAAAACTTTCTATCTTTACAATGGGTGCATAATGGTTTCTGTATGTTAGTTTGTATTCTGTCATTTGTGGTAAGATTAATAGATTGATTGAAAATAATTAAAAGAAAACTAGGCCTAACTGATTATCAAATAAATGTAATTCTGGCAGATAAAATTGGAAACAAACCTCCATATCTTGCCGCCTTTTCCTTATTTTTTCAGCTATAGTACTGGAAAAGAATTTTTAAAAAGAAATCAA
>WUAR02485534.1:0-13756 GCA_015164055.2 Chrysaora achlyos
GCTCATGAGTTCCTCGTTTGGTACTTTACCACTTTCAGGGCTCTTTGTTATGATTATTCTAGCGAGAAAAAAGATATATTGCTAATAAATGAACTAGTGGCTCAAGTCTTGTGAAGAGGGGCTGCTAGTTTTACGAAAATTTACTCCCCCCTGAAATGAAATATGATGTTCATTTTTGGTTCATGAGTTCCTCAATTAATACTTTACCACTTTCAGGGCTCCTTGTTTTGATTATTCTAGTGAGAAAAAAAATATATTGCTAATAAATGAACTAGTGGCTCAAGTCTTGTGAAGAGGGGCTGCTAGTGTTACAAAAATTTACTCCCCCCTGGAATGAAATATACTGTTCATTTTTGGCTCATGAGTTCCTCATTTGGTACTTTACCATCATTTCTTGCTGCAGGACTGCAATTGGCAATCACTTATTCTAGCACTTTTGTTTTTTCAATTTGGAATATTCTCTTATTCACAGGAATAACTGTCCATCATCTATCTGAAATGACTTTGTTCACCAAATTTTTTTTGACATTTGTATTTAGAGCTCTGTGCTAACCTCCACCTTCCCTTGCACGAATTCCTCATTTCATTGTTGGTCAAGACAATTTCAACACTTACCTTTGATTTAAATGAATTTATTTTGTAGATGATAGTTAATGTACTGAGTACTTGACAATAACAACTCCACATGGAAAAGCATTAAAATGTTTCAGTTTTGTAGACTAGAGCAGCCTTTCTATATATTTTCAAAGGCTTGTTTTGCCATTCATCTTACTTTTCTATGCTAGACATTGACAAATGCACTCTTTACATTCAGAAAGGAAACAAATGAAAGAGACAATGCTATTTTTAATTTGCTTCATTGCTGGTTAATCTACTTCAAAGTACTTCATATGATATATTCACATATGGTATGAGAATATAACAGTAAAAGATAGGATGAAGTGTTGGATCCAAACAATTCAAAACATTGAGATAACTGTTGACACATATTTAAAGCTAGTAACAATAAATGTTTTTTTATAATTTTTCTGTAAGAGTGACATCCACTGTACTATTGAACAACTGCTAGGTACAATTGAAAAATCTTCAAACAAATTCTCAGCGACAAATTTTAGTTGATTAATTGTTGCTGTGGTAAGACTGTTGAGAGTATAACAATTAGCAACCCCCAACAACAACAAGCGACCTAATGAGACCTAGGGGTTCGGAAATGGCATGAGAGTTTACTTTGCCCAAAATTGTGGTGCAGGGAATTTCTTCAGTTCTTTCGAGGTATAATTTACGAGTCTCGTACGGTTTACCATACACCCCTAGCAGTTAATACTGAAGCTATAAGTATAATGTTATCATTAATTAGAAATACAAAATTTGTTTACTGCCCAGCAGCTGATAATCATTAGACGTGACAACATAAGAATTGGTTACAGCTACCGCTTAGGAATATTATCTAATAACTACAAAACAGATATTTAAAAAATGTAATAACGAACAATTCTTATGCTGATTTCTATTTTAATCTAACTGCATTGAGTGCATTGAAAATCAACCATTCCCCTAAAGATTGTTTAGAAGAGAGCATGCATGGCAAGCGAGATACTGCAGCGCTAAATTTTGCTGTGCTGTTTCCAAAATAGAATTACCTTTCTTCCAAAAATCTTTTTAGCGCTGCAAATGGAAGGTCGTCTTGTCGCGCTCGAAGGTCGAATATTTGTGGATCCTTTATTTCTACATCAGATATTTGATCCCACAAGTCCTTCTTTCTGCACCGTGTGTCGGTTTTTTCTGTATTCTTAAGGGTTGCTGGTTTACGGTTCGTCGCGGAACGGCCAACGGGCATAGTAGAATTTGTCCCGTATAATGCATGCACCGCGACCCAGTAACGAATCTGTGCCAAATCTGCCTCTTCAATCGGGATATCTTCTAGGGACATTAAGCTATAGCCAAATACACAAGCAAAGAGGCCACAACTGGTAGCATCAGTTTGCTGCTGCAAACCATGCTCATGAAGTGCAATGCACTTAAAAGCTTTTAGATCTACTGCGATTTTCCTGTAAGCATATGCCTTTGCTATGTATTGCAAAACCCCCGAAAATGCCATTAAGTCAGCTTTTCTCGACTGCATAGAGTCACAATGGACAATTACTTTTTGGCTTGGAAATAGAGCAACAATGCTCCAATGGTTGCCTTGATGGAATGGAAAAAGTATAAGATCCCCAGAAAAATACAAACTGCTTTTCATTAGAGCCCGACTCAAAGTTACATTCTCCCGGCGGTTTTCAAAGATTGCTGTTAGCAAGTAGGACGGCAGAACATGTGCATTTACTTCAGTGTCGCTTTTACAATCGCCACCGAACTGAGACGCCGTATTGCACAAAAAAAAGTATATGATGTCAGAGGGAGTGTCATTGCTGCCCATAAGTGTCCTGAAATCGTTCAAAGATAGGGCATCATTTTTATAATCGCTTAGACCGAACCACAACCGTTCTATGTATTCGATCTCGTGTTTCACAACCTCAGAAAGCCATGGTCTTTCACGCGCTGGTCCATGCAACAGTTCTTCTTTAACGTAAAAAACTTGTCGAGCATATTTCTGCGCTGTTTTGGACCTCAAATACGCAGATTTTGAGACGTGTTTTACATGGGCATCGTTGAATCTAATGGCTCTGTCGCCACTTTCTAATAATGTGCAAATGTAGTGTCCTGCGTTTACATTGCTCTGACCATGATACTCTAAAACAGCAACAAGTGTATAAGTTACTTTACAGTTACCTAGATGACCCAGTAAGACATGTTGTAACTGAAGAGTTGGTGAAATTTTTATGGGAGCATTATCAACCTCTCCTGATTGGGTTCTTTTCACAAATCCCACCCTATCTAGCATAATGGAAAGAACAGCAGGGGCAAACATTAAAAAGTGTCTGTGGATGTAATTTGCGTTGTTTGGTTCGCATGCGCAAGCCCATCCCTCGTTATTCCGTTCTGAAACTGTACTCCAATCCCACAGCAAAGATTGCACGCTGCATCCGCCATAGCCCCTGAAACCTACGTCTAAGCGTAAAATAAGGTTTGAGTCAACTATTCCATTGATATCACTGCATGTTACACAATTTCGTATGCGTACACTTCGAACTTCAAATATGCCTTCCATATCATTGCCACTTTCAATTTCCTCAATCAGAGGTTTCATCATCTCCACTGTGTCTTCGTCAGAGCGCCTACTTAGCTCACGTCCGGTTAAAGAAGATACTAACAGTTTCATACTTGCTGTATATTGTAGTGATGCGCGACACTCAGAAATTAGATCCTTGTGTATGGATATTAGGATTCGCAAGATTGGCGTTTTTATAGGCAAATCCGAAAAAAACCTATATACAACCGATCCGCAAAGAACTTGGATCATGCTATTCATCCAACAGACATTATAGTTGTTGCATATACCTCGTTTGCTAAGAATTCGCAGTGGGCCGATGACTTTTTCATTGTGGATTGGTATGGATGAAAATATGTGATCCTTTACTTTTTCCTGCAAATCAGAATCTAGTTCTGACCATGCTAAGATAACTTGCATAATGTTAGGCGTCAAATCATCATTTGACTTAAACCTTTGATGATACATGAGATTGGCAAATCCCCCAAAAGGTTCCTTCGCACATTTTGGGCAAACATATTGTGCAATTGCACAAGCAAAGGCATCATCAATCATTACACATTTTGTATGATACCAATCCATGCACGCATCGCAAATGATCCAGCCATCAACCTCACCGTTTGGACTAGGATTAGGCGCATCACTTGCTTTGCACGCATCGCAGACAACCCCATCCTCGTCAACCTCCTTTCTGTATCCATCTTTTTCATCATTGGACAACTGTCTCCATTCACTCAACAAGATTCTTTTTGTCTCCTCCATGTTTCCGGCACTCCTACGTCTGGCATGATCAAAATTTTTTTTTCTAAACGCGCCGTAGCCTGCAATGTCGCGCGGACTAGTTTGTGCGTTTTCCGTCTCGATACTATCAGGTTCAGGTGTACCCTCTCTGCTTTGTTGAAATTCGTTAAATCTTGATGGGTCTACTTTTTGTCTATTGGCAAGATGTTGTTGAATAAAATTATCTATGGTATTTATTTTGTGTCGGTTGGCGGCTTGCGGTATTTCTGGCTTCTTGAATTTGTCTGAATTATCTGCTGAAGTATTTTCTAATTTTCTTTTTCTGTTTTTATTTTTTAATTGCTCTTGCTTTTCAGATTTCGAGGCAGAAAATTTCAGGGAATTCAATGGTGCTTTCTGATACGTACCGGGCTTTGAAAATCTTTTCCGCGGCGATTTCTTAATATGTTTGTCCCAGGTTTCTTGAAAACTGTGGATGTGAGTTTTGTCATCATTGTATACTTCATCATCATCCTGAATTTCTGGCAACATTTTTAGGATCCTGGCCCAGTGATTGAAGCTTTTTCGGTCTTGTTCTTTATGAACTGTTTCTCGCATACCTTCAAGTAATCCAACAACGAATTGCCTACGGTGACCTAGATTTTCTATGTGGTTTTTTTTTAGAAATAGATCAATAGGAAGGCGCAACTGACTTTTATTTTTCTTCTTCATACTAAAAAACTGTTCTGCATGTGCATTAGTTGTGTTGTTGTTTAGATAGTTTGTTCCCTTTGTTTGTGGCGTTTCTGTTTCGTAGTTTGAGTTATAACGTTTTAAATCTCCTAAGCAAATATTACCCCAGAGTGCAATAAATGGAAGTTTGTTCCTAAGCCAATCAAAGTAGTTTGGCATGTAATATCTGTTACGTTCTTGTTGAAAACCTTCACCTTCTACATCTTTGCCAAATAGGCTGTTTTCTTGTTCCAAGGTTCCTTCGTTTTTCGTATCCCCAGTCAGTGGCTCTTGAGGCGTGCGAGTATCTTTGTCGGCAGAAAAGCTTGTCGCTGATGGGATGGTCCCGTCATTCTTTTTAGGTAGTTGCCTATCCCAAAAGTCATGAAATAAGGATTTACACTTCAGCGCGTCACTTCCAGACGATTTCAATGTTTCGTCTCTTTCTGCGTCACAAGTTTCTTCGTCTACATTTCCAAACTCTCCAAGATCAATGTTTTCCAATCTCTCGAACGTATTTATGCTTTCTTGGATAAGGTGGAGGGCTCTTCGAACATCCTCATTTGCATTTTTTGTCGTCATCACAATATAGCCACATTTAACAAGAGCTATTGCATCATCAAGGGTAACACAATTTAAAAGTCTCCCAAAAAATCGCATCGCGAAATGTACCTGGCTATTCATATCAGATGCTTTGCAATGCTTTTCTTTAGCGTGTTTTTTATTTAGTTTCATCATATGCGCGCAGCAGATGTGCAAGACTGACTTTTTAAGGTCCTCTTTCCTCCCATGCCCTGTTACGATGCGCAGCGACCGATCCAAATATTGTGCCATGTCTTCACCACAAAACTGCTTCACACAGGCCAATATAATAGCCCAACTAAAGTCGCACATAATCATTTTAGGGTTGGTCACATGACCATATTTTCTGTACTCCATTTCATGTAGCATTTTTAGAAAATCTTCAATGGAAAACTGATCATGCTTATTTGTTAAAAATTCGGCAACGGGCAAGGGAGGCGTTTTGCCATATGGATGTCGTATTACGGCTACATAATACAAAACCTTAGAAAGCCAGTCTACCTGCTTTGTAACCGTCCCTGTGGCGTCAATGTAAAGTATATCGTCTCTTACATGTTCGTGGTATAGCATTGCCGAAATTTGATCCATCAATGTAATTTGCAAAAAATCAGGATTAACGATAGGTTTTTGAATATAGCCAAACTCTGTTCTAAATGAGCACTTTGTTTTTACTGCCTCAGCTTGGTCCTCCAGCTCAATTTTTTTTTTCAATGCCAATACCTTATCTCTTATCGTGTCACAGCTGTTTGCAGCTCGACGTGCTCTTGAGGCAAGTTGCTGATATGCACAGTTCGAAACCCCAGCACCAGATAAATTCCCAGCAGAAAAAGAAGTTTGATCAACTCTATTTAAATCAGCTCTATATTTATCTGAAGGGGGTACTGTCCGATTTTCGGCAAAATAACTGGCAAGCTGATCTCTTTCCTCTCCGACGATTTTTGTAGCTGTTACACGACCCCTTTCGTGCAGAACATCACCCTCAAAACGAATTCTCATCGAATTACTGTTCTCTGTTCCAATAGTTAAAGTTGCTTTATGTTTGCAGCCTTTCATGGAGCACTTTGCCCATCCCCTGAAATACTCACATGATGACTTTCGTGAACCCGGCTTTTTGATATGATTATCGTACATGTTCCAGCAGCAAAGAGCACTATGTCGTGCTAGAATATCAGAAAAAAATTTCTTGTTTCGAGCGTCGTACCTAAGCCTTGTTGGTTGATTCTTGGAATTTAGATATTGCGTAGCCTGGACCTTTGTTTTCCAGTCTGTGGGAAGTGGTACCGTCACATTCTCGTGAATAACAGATGCTTGAATGCCATTTTCATGTCTGGTCCTAGCCAACCCTCTCATAAGATCAGATGTATATTCACTTTCCCTTTCTTGGTCTGTTGCTACAGCTTCACCCAAAACACTTGTATCTTGCCCAACAATAGGGAAATCTTCATCCTCTTCTTCTTGGGTACCTTCCCAAGGATCATTAGCATCATCATGGTATTTCCAAGGTGGGTGATTAATAATCATACTAGGTGTGCGGACTGGTGTTCTTTGATGTTCGCGTAAGACTTTCCTGTACGAATCATTCAGGTTCCTGAGATCGGGCTCGTTATTGCCTGGCTTCCTTTCTTGGAACCTGTCCTTGCACATGGATAGCATTACGCGGCTAATGGTTTCTCCTACATACCTGGCTTCCAGATCTAGCCTTGCAAGACGATCAAAGTTGTGGGGCTCTCTTAAAGAAGTTGCATCTCCATCTTTTCCCATGGGGTGGGACTCGCTCGTTAGATTCTGTCCTCTATGCTCTTTAGATAAGCGAGTACCCTTTGTGTTTTGTTTAGACATAGTGACGTCGTGTTCACGGCGACTCCCTTGAGGCAACTGCTCTTTTTCTTCGTCCAAGCTATGTTCTTTTGACTCCCCGATGGTATTCACATTATCAAAACGGATTTTTACAGCATCCTTATGTTTATAGTAATAATTCATCAAACGAGCCATGCGTTTATCGCGATAAGCGCACTTGGAGTCGAAAAACCTGTTTGCAACTAGACCCCATTCGCTAGGCTTCGCGGTTGTTGGGTTGATTTTTAATGCGCACAGAATTTCTACTAATTTTTCGGTATCAACAACTGCGTTAAATTTTGACTTTTGTGTCGGCCTACCTCCACCCACACAACGAACAAAGCATTGGTTTTTCAAAAATCTCGTTTTTTTTTTAATGCCTTTTGTTTCCAAACGAAATACAGATTGGTCAGGACAGCTTGTTAGTCCTAACTTTAGTCCACAGGAAAAAGCGTCGCTTATCGCTATGGGTCTCTGTCTGTGGTCGTCTAGAAGTTTTTTGCTTTCATTCGAAAGCAACATCAATCTACCTGCCAAAGTCGATTTTTGCATGGCATTGTTTCTAGAATTACGAAAAAAACGAGAAGCTCCAAGAGTTGTGCGTTGCAAGCTAGGCGTAACAAAATGTGTCTTCGTGCTACAGGATGGATTTGTCGGTGCAATTTCACTGCAACGACTTTCTGCATCATCTGATGCCCGATAGTGAAATAGGTCCTCATTGTCCCTTTCACGAAGTCCTAAAAGAAGTCCTTGTGTTATTCCATCATTTACTATGTTAAATGGTGATGGGAAGACACATTTATCTGGCGTGGTTAAGCTTTTGTACGTAACAAACTTCTCTATTTGCAAGGCGAAACGATTTGGTGTTCTTAAAGCCTTGATTTGCGGAAAGCGCAGCATCACAGGCTGACTGCGCTTTAAATTTGAAACGGGTATGCTACTATTGATGTTTACTTTATTACGTTTCTTATGATCTGCCGGTATAGTAGCGTTAAGAATAATACCCATTGCGTTACAGTTCATCAGTTCGGAAGATGTTACCTGTTTTCCAACAGTCGCATATTTGGATGACATCTTAGCACAGTTACTGCCTTGCCCTGTTTTCCTCTTCTCGTAGTATTCAGAAGTGATTCTTCCTAAATGCAATAACATAGTCCTCTTACAATTCAGGAGTGAGGCGGTCATGCTTGACCATTATTGAAATTAATTAGGGTATACTAGTTTGAAATATGTAACCAATGTGTAAACTAACAAACTATCTTTCAGTGTCGATTGTGAAGATAATAATTGTTATTTTCACATAACTATGTGTCAAAGAAATCGGGTTTAGCTACTCGTCAATGACGAGATAATTGGAAAGTCCTTCAATATTACATACCTTCTGTTCTCTGCTGTTTCTGTTTGTTTTGTTGCGCAATCTTCTTTTCATTGGTATCCGTAGATAGCTGCAGAGAAAACAAAATAATGCCACGTTGTAAAATTTGACGATTCTCAAATTACATATAAGCTGAGTTTCTACATGCAGGTAAACTGGTATTTCAGTCTCATTCGAGTCAATCGCAAAGTGAAGATCAAGGGAGAAAAGCTTTTCATACCTTTCCGATTTTCAGTGCACAGCTGCTGATGAAATTTAACTGGGCTTTTTTTTCAATTGGCAGATTACCTATGTAAAAATATTGATCATATCAAACAGAGCGAAGATGTATAAACCCCGCAAGTGACACAGAGAAACTAACTATAAAAATAGAAATAACCAATGCTATCTGAGATAGTTAATATCGAAGATCCTATCTATAGCTTTGGAAACTCTTGTATTACACATTGACAAAGGTTCCATTATATGTTTTCCATCGACATTTTGCATGGCCCTAGCACTCCAATTTAGTGCATAAACAGAAGCTAAAATCCAGAATGGCATAATGGGAAAAGATAGTTATGTAATCAACACTGTTACTACTCACATACGAATTGTTTGTTCCTCTTTTTTGCCTCTCGTCTGCAACTCTTCAGCTGGCTATTTGCAACCTGAAGAAATCATATTTTTATTCATTACAACTGTTGGGGTGTTTAAGCTATAGATGTTTATAGAAAGGATACATTATTGCAAGAAGAAGGCAGCAATTGTTAGTTACAAGAGAAACTGAACTGGGCTGATCCGCCAACTTTTTCGATTCGATGCGGATAGTTAAATACTATAAAAGATCCACTGTAATATTATTTTTCCCTACTTAAGGCCCATTTTCTGCCCGATTATGACCGATTTTTGCAAATTTTCTCAATTTTTGAGTTGTAGCCCTCTCAGCGCCCCTGAGTGTCTTGCCATGTTATTGCGGTGTAATTTCAAATTATCCAATGCTACTTTCGAAAAAGTTAAATACCTCTATAGAATCTTTTTTGTACAACGAGGAATGTGTTGCTCTGATGATACAATTTTCAACGACTACCCCTCTCTCTGTAGCTGCATACCACTGCCGTTGTACTTTCTCCTTTCTCCTGGGGTCAGGAACTTGCCTACATTATACAACAGTCAAACATACTTTTATCCTTGAATTGGCAAATATGGGGGGAAATAAGAGTAGCTACTTAACAAGATCATACAACATGCAAAAACGAAAACGTTTTCGTAGCTGAAAGAAAGTAGGTTATATAGCAGACAACTGTTTGACAATACCGACAATACTTACATACACAACGGCAATGGTATCAGCTTTGGTACAATTGCTTGCCCGTCATTTCGACCTGCTGCTGTACCCTTATGTGTCGGGCGCTCTGTTTCTGCTTCTGGAGCGGTCAATGGCTTATCTGTAGGTTCCAACGGAATTTCCTGCTTAGTTGTTCGTAGCGGCTCTTCGGCATCTGTAGAAATTGTTTGTCGATTCAATATCTATATTTATTTAACATTTGAGCAGCAAAACAGCTTTGTCACACTAACTACCGTTGCAAAACAATCTCAGCTTCTTGAGGTATAGGATGGTAGATATAAATCTGTTCTGTATATTTTCTATCAACTGTGCAATTTACAGTATTTAACAATGTTTAATGAAAATTACCTCCTAAGTTAGAGTTTTCCACAACTCCCTGTATTGATATTGTTGAAGGCGATTTGCTTTCTTTCGCTTGAACAGGGTTTGCTGCAACACAATTCTGCAGTCGTAGCTGCAGTGTGACGAGGGAAATCAGCAAAGGTACACCTTTCTCTTCGCTGAGATGAATGCTATCTCGAAAGGACCATAGCTTTCTATCGCTATTTTTGAAGCAGTCTGATACGTTCAAAAACTGTGCATTGTTTTTGTTACAAGACTCGATCATTGCATTGTCAAATGCCTCTCTTCTGTCATTGAAACCATCAAGCCGTGGAAGTATTGATAAGACAATGATCTAAAACACAGTAATATTACTTTTAATTGCCTGAACGGTCAAAAATTTGTGATACCTTGTTATGTTACCTTGTACAGACTTGTTCGCTGATTTAAAAAAACTAAAGGCTTCTTTATGTAGCTTGGAATGTATTATAAATCATTAAAGAAATTTTGCGAACAAAACATAGACGAACATCAGATGTTTTTGAGGAGGAGGCCTATTGAATCCTCCAAAATACCTTAGTTTGGCTAAACCTTTTTCGTTTATTTAATTTTGTTTCTATTCACAAAAGTTTCGATTTTATTTACCAGAAAATATGATCGCCAGCACAAAACACGTCATCAATAAGTCGTTCATTGGCGTGAAAACCGTCTCTTTCCGCTTGATCCATCAGTTTTCTAATCAGTTTTGACTGACATTTCAAACACGTCCTTTTTCAGATAAAACTGATCAGTTTTAACTGATCAGTCAAATCACTCCCCCTCTTTTGACTGACGATGAGGCAAAGCTGATGAAAAACTGATCGTGTATTTTACCCTTGCGGCATTTTGCTGGGCAATAACTACTTGTGCGTTTTAAAATCAAAACGCATTGTGTTTTGGCAAAAATCTTCTTTCATTACCACTATCTAACTTTTGAAAGAATTTTTTGTTGACCTAAAAGGAACTGTAGGAAATCAGAACCCTATTAAAATAGAACAAGAAGTTTGTGCGAGTTTTGACTTTCATGTTGTTTAATATACCATATGTAACTGCTTATATTTTCTGAAATATTTGAAAAATTCCATGACAATCACCAATTGGACTGTTGAATTTTTTCTTTCTTGAAATTTGAATATTAAAAATTCCTCATAATCGCGAGATCGTCATAAACTATTGTGGGAACAAGCAGCATCACGATAAAATCGTTTGGATGATTGTAGTCGCAATAACACCGATAAAAGTAGCCAGGGTCAGAATCAGACTGTCTTAGAATTAATTTCTCAGTGAACAGATAATAACGTAAGAGCCATAAATAGTACGAATATTGCTAAAGGCCAGTTTACACGATGCAATTTTTCCCTGCGTCTGACTCATGAGTCCAAATCGTTTAGACGATGCGTCTTGGACTCATGAGTCAAAAATGCATGGTCTGGACAGTTCCACCCTCCTGATTCAGGAGCGAGTCGCAATTGCAAATCATGGCACGAAATAGGGCACTACGTACAAAAAAAACTGCAGTCTGTCTTTTAGTAGCAGGAATTGTAGAATTACATAAAAATTTGCAAAAAAGAAGACGTTGGGTCAGGGAGCGGATTGCGCGGCGGGACGAACATGGGGCTCATCATTCGCTGCTAAAAGAAATACAGCTGGAGGATCCTAGCAGTTTTAGAATTTTCCTTTAGAATGTACATCCGAAAAAACAGGCTCTTCGCGTACAAGTTCTATCAGTTTGAAAGTTCCTTTCTTACTCCATGTTGTAGCTACGAGTAGGCAATGAAAACAATGTTGGTAAAATTCTGTATTGTTGAGGCAATAAATTTACGTACATGTGACTAATTTCTGGGGGAGTGATTGGTCAATGGCGTTAATCGTCCATGCAATGTCGCATGGAGGATTAACTGTCTGTCGCAGCTTCCGCTTACACGGTGCGATTTGGACTCATGAGTCTGACTCATGAGTCAGACGCAGGGAAAAATTGCATCGTGTAATTTGGCCTTAAGCAATGCTAAGGGAAACTGATGACTAAACCTATGACTAGACCTAACAATGCTGGGAAAATCCAGCACCGCTGGGCAGAAACAAAAGAGAGAATTACATGATGTTGTCTAATGCGACCTGATATTAGCTTTGACATGGAAGCATTCATAGGTCGTCCGGTAATGATATGCATAAAAGCTACCAATGAAAGTATAAAAGGTAATAGAAACGCAGTGAAGTGGAAGGGGCCCTACTACTTCGCGACTATTCAAATATGTAACAAAACTACCCTTCTCATACAAAAATTCAATACCTATCAGTGAACTGTGAATTCTTTGTAACAATGTGAAACTTTTGGTGACTATAATCTGGCTTGCTAGCAGCCGCCAACTAGTCACTATGGGTAGCTTTTTTCAGACTGAGGAACCTTTTAATCACGATAACTGACAAAAGAGAGAATAACTAATTCAGTACAATCAATAATATAATTCTTACTTTGGTTTTGGTAAATCGTTGTCTAGCCGTCTTCAGCATTGAAGAGCAGTCTTCCTCGGCGCGATCTGTTGCTGAGTGCTCTGACATGTCATTCGTCCCCACGACAAACACAGCGCATTTCGGAATACATTGAGTCGGAATTCTGCAGGCAGTAACTTCAGTAGCCACATGTCGAAAGCAGCCCCCTGGCGTACAGTTGACATACCAGTTGTTGGGAACATCAACTTGACCTTGAACGACCGGTCGTAATTGAGAATCAGAGAAAATTGCAACCTATGGAAAGGGAGTTAAGTAATCAATCAAAGTTTTTAACAATATTTTCAATCAACCTATTCAGATGGTCCTGTCTCCTGCTCCATAACAGTTTAATAATATTGTTATTATGAGTAATATTTTACAGTATCCAGGACATTCCACATGCGAGGCCTGTTTAAAGACGGCTCCCTTGCACACACAAAAATGAAGCGAGCTAACTCCTCTATAATCTGAAAAAAATATTTCTGCTCGCAAAAGACAGCTAAAAAAGTTCACAATATAATGCAACTTACGATATCATCTTCTTCATCTTTGGGACAATTAACATCTCTATTCTGCTTCTTGCTTATACCTCTCTGCCATCGTTCTGCTCGTTCTCGCCAACCAGTTCCCTTTATCATATCAACATCTTCTCTTAATTCCGACACAACCCTACTCTGTCATTGATAGCCAGTCAAACAAGATAGAAGATAAATGACACTTCAAAATAAAATCACTCTTTCTGGTAACAGCAACGCTAAGACGTAAAAATGACACTTCCCACGTTGTAGTGAGAAAAAATACTATACAGTGTTAATGCCTAAAACGTGCCTATGTTTCTCCACTTCTGGCTAATCCATTTCTTCTTCATCGTAGAAACTCATCAATGTGGAATGATGAAGTGAGGTTTTTTAAAACGTGGCATTGCTTTTCTCTGTGAAGCAAAGGTGTGCCAGAAATGTCGTGATTGGTCATTTGACTTGCACCCAGGCTCCGTTTGACAAACTCGACTCATAACTTAAGTATTTTACTGACGCATTATGTTCTAAGATTTGACAATAATTGGCTACTCATATTTTCTATTAAGTGTTGAAATTTAAAGCCCAACACACCTCGAACGAGCTACGGATAAATGCCTTCAATAATAATATACCTAAAAATGGACATAAGATTCATGACATAAGAGCAA
>WUAR02486645.1:0-13756 GCA_015164055.2 Chrysaora achlyos
GTACTTTATTTCCTCATTGAGATGATAGATGAAAAGGCCCTGTTGGAAGGATTTAGGAGTGGCGGAGTTGCCAGGCTTTCTCACTAGTATTGAAACAAACCTGTTTCTTCATTGGAGCACCCCTTCGGAGGGCCAACCGGGCAATCGCCTGGTAGCCCGGTGAGCTAATCCGCGCCTGAGCGGAATTAAAATGTAAACATACATGAATAAATCCGGAGTGGCGATTGTTAATATCTGCAAGAGATTGCTCAGCTTTTGCTTTTATCATTTTGTCATCATCCGTGCCAGCAGCGATCAAATACGGAACACACTACAAAACAAAAAACAATGCTTGGTTAATGGAAACCGAAAGCTTTGCAATTCTCATACAGCATTTCCCATATCACAAGTAATGCCAGTAGTTCTAGTAATGGAATTAAAAGGCAGAAACACCGCAACACAATAAATACAATAGCAATATGTTAAAAATGTATTTCATTCCAATATTCGTTTCAGGGATTGCAAAATAAGGTTAAAATTTCAATCATTAAAGCATTTACACAGATTTGAATACTGAGGTAGGATACGATTGGTTAGATTGAGAGTGAGGCTAGGTGACGAGAAAATACAGTTGCAGAAAGGGATGCCGCGGATGAGGTACGATGTGATGCAGTGGGCAGATATATATGTATGAAGAAAAGTCTGCGGTGTGTAGGAAAGATAGTAATAATAATTATAATGAACGATAATAATAGTACTGAAATAATAGTACCAATAAAGTGGCGGTGATGATTGTAAATGTTGTTAGCGGTCAGTTGTCCTGTTCCAGTAGTACTTGCTTTACTAATTATTCCATAGTATTTGAAGTAATATCAACATTACCAGTTATAGCAGCATTACAGGTAATACCACAATTACCAACTGTACAAGTAATAACAAATAATACATCACGAATAATGCCAGTAAAACCAATGATACCAGTTATACACGAATTACCATTTATACCAGTATCACCAACAACAATACCAGTGATATCTGTGATACCAGTATCACCAACAACAATACCAGTGATATCTGTGATACCATTAATACCTACAATACTTGTAATGCAACAAATCATACCTGTGCTGGATGCATGAGTCCTTGTCTTAGTATCAGACCAATGACTTGGACCGCAGCCAGTCGAACCATAGTGTCTGTTTCAAAAAACGTTTCTAGAATGTTCTTCAGCAAAACCTGCATCACAGCACTTGTTGTTCTATAAAGCAACATAAATACCCATTAAATCCAAGGCAAAGAATCATTGCGCGAAACGAAATTTTGTAACGGCATAGACATTCTAAGACTGTAAGCTTTCAGGCAAAAATCAAGAAGAACAATCAAGTTTTTATCTCGCTACAGGACAATTTGTTTGACCACAATTTACAGTATCAAAGTCTTAACAAAGGCAGAATCTATGGATCTTGAAGTGTTTGCCCGTGATACCTCAGCTATCAACCATACTTATGTCAAGCAATACAAACAGCGCGGAAAATTAGCCTCCAACAATCTATTCAACAATAATAAGGAATATACTCACCCAGATTGAACATCGCCGAATTCTTTAATGTCACTTTGCTGCTTCTGTTTCCGATCCTTTTTCTTACGCCCTGAAATATGAAGCATTTTTAAATTTCCTTGAACGAAATTCATCAAGAATTCCCTGGGCTTCTAGAAATATCTCTTTTTAACGCAAATTGCTAAATGAGTGCCAAGAATCCCGAGAAAGCATGTTTATAATTAATTACAACCACTCGTCTAATCAAACAGCACATGTTTTACAGTCATTCCAACATGAGAGCTAGCATCCTGTCAAAACAACAGATTAAGATTAAGATTAAGAAGAATGAAATACAAATTTGCCTATGTTTGGATTGAGATAACTGAATGCGAATGCAAATATTTACCTTCTAGTTTATTCATATTCGCTTCTTCCTCCATTAGGTGATTTTGCAGCCCCTTTAGTAACATGCATTTCCCTCTTGCAGACTTGTAATCAGCTGACAGAATGTTTTGGTAGAGATGCTTACACTCATTGCGTAACAGATACTCGGGCTTGCTCACGCAAATAAAACCTACAGGGAAAGATCATACCAGGTGAATAAGAAGATTTGAAGCAAAACGACGATCTTTTTTTCTAAACTGGCGCTGGGGGGAGGGGGGAGGGAGTGCATACATCCTTATTCTGTGATGTATCCCAAATTAATCATAGCAACTATGTAAACTGTTGTTGTTGCTGGCAGTTCGTGTATAGTTTCAGACCATGTTGCTACGAGTGTTTTTCAGGCTTCATTTGTCTTATCAGAATGCTCAGATGCCGGGAGTTTACCTTACAGCTATTCTAGAATAGGTGCAACTCAAACGTTCGTAAAACATTTTTCACGGAACGAGTCATTAATAACTGGAACGACTTATCAAGCGAAGTCATCAACTGTTCTACAGTGCAACAATTTGAATATGATCGACTAAAACACGTAGCAGATACGAGTCGTTTGATAGATCGTAGCAGGGCTTTATTGGTCTCACTACCTTTCACTCCCTCAATAACTCACATTGTTACTACCATTATTATATAGTATTATTTTATAGTCTGACAAAGTAAGTGGTGATTTTCATCTAAATGCATGTCTTCTAAAATGTCTAACATGTATTTGTGTACGAAAAAAGTAAAATATAGAAATATTCCGTTGAGATCTTACCCACTGCCATAATTGCCTTTAACCGAACTTCTTCGTCTGCGTGCTTTGTAAAAAACAGACAGATTTCCAGTACATCTAGGCTAACTGGTTTCTGAAATGTAAAAAGAGACAGGTCAAGTTACGTAAAAATAGAATGATAATCGATAATAGAAACATGAAATAATGATATAGGCTGCCCCCTGGTAATTCAGTATCTTTAAAGTATTTGCAGTGGGTTTGTTCGAACCTTCAGGGTGTATAGCTTTGAGTTGTAATTGTTCGTTCTAGTTTTAAAATTAACCAATTTAACATCGACGTGTTTCTTTTCTGCTGGCCGACTGAGGCGGCTAAAATGTGTTGCAGCAGACCAGATTCTTATACTTGATTAGGAGTCCCCTTTTATTTTTTATAATAAACAGGTTGTGTTAAGAAGGTCGCTGCGATTCATGTAAGGTTCCTGCTATGGCGTAATCAATAATTTCCTTCACACGGCTATAACTTAGAAACGGGTTATTCACTTCTAAAAACATCCTTAACTTACTTTCAAAGCTCTTTCCATAAATGAAAACTCCCAAAAAGATGTCCACTTTAATAATAATGTCAGTGTATTCATCATTTCTACTAATTTGGGAAACTGTCAGTTCTTACCCCAGGGATTTTGGTATTCATTTACTGACCTCAAAAGGATGGACAGCTGAGTTGATGGCTTGCAGTGAATTACTCTGGCGACTACAGGATTCGAACCCAAGCAGGAATGACCCCACATGGTTAAGAAATCCAGTGCCTTTGTCACTAAGCTCGTTAAATCTCACCTTGTTGTTTCCTTCTGTGTGCTTATCAAAGTCAAAGTGTTTACAGAGCAGACCAGCGATAAACAGGGACCTGAGCAAGGCTGATCTTGTCCCAGCAAAATTATTGCTTGCTGAATTATGATCCTTTCTGGCCTTCCCAAGAAATGCTACAAAAGAAAAGGTAAAAGGATTGCTTCAAATACGTCTTCATGAAATTGAAAAATAATTTCAATCTTTCAGCAATTTAGAACCAGGGCCGCATATCAAACACACGTGGAAACCGAAATTTTATTTCTGGAGCAGTTTTGACACCTTAATAGATAATTTTTAATTTTCAACAACACCAAATAGATTAGCGATAGATACAGAAACGAATTGCCAAAGGTATCAAATAAAAAGAAATAAATTGCTCATACTAAACAGTTAAAACTCTTAAAAAATAATCTATATTATTCAATTTTTCCACACGTGCCTCTCTTGATTACTCATACAAAATAAACTGTGATTATTTTAAGGAATCTTACCATGAAACTTCTTGAAGCAATCTGATACAAATTTATAATTATGAGTTACTTGATTGATGACAGCATCCAAACAACTAATGCAACTTTGAACAATCTGAAATGTCGTAAAAGTCGTAATTAACAGTTGAATTTTGTTTTTCACAACAATATAGATAAAGCAAGCTATCCTCAGAATGCAATTATGGAAGCTCAACCCGTGCTAATAGCTCCGACAAGATCAGGGCTTCTTACAAGGCAAGGCTTTTTCCTTTCATAACACAGATAATACAGAAATATAAAATTTAATGAGATTGATTATTTTAAGGGTGGGTCCACGGAATATCTAGAATGGGGGTCATAAATACGACGTTAGTGGATAAGCAGAAACTGTACTTGATTTTTGGAACATCTGGGCAGCTCTTCTAAGATAAAGTGCTTTGGTGTAAAGCTCAAAATGAGCCCAATATCAATTTAGAGGGGACACTTAACCAAATGAAATCTAGAATGATTTACAACAAACCGTCAACTCAGCTGTCCATCCTTCTAAATGTATCAACTTACATTTTGGCCTTGTTTGATTATAAGTTTCATGAGATCCTCCTCTAAGTCAGCCAGGAATTTCGGGTTTGGGTGTTCAACCAGAGGAAGAACATTTTCAAGAATCTTTGCAACATTTTGAACAACAAGAGCGTCCCTTTGGGTCTGAAATTAAAAGCCATCATTGTATAAAAATCGTCTATGTAAAAGCAATATGGGAAATATTGAGGAAATGGCCACGTGGTTAGCACGCTAAAACCCTAGATTTGAGGGGAGAAATTGTTAATTGATCTAAACGTGCTCTAACCAGTAAGAAGAGGAATAGCCAGTAATACAAGGCAAGGCAAATGGAATCAAGTGGTGTGGTCACAACAAATTAAGGGCTAGGGTCGAACTCTACGTCTAAGCGTATAAAAAATTAAGTGATGTGGTCACAGCAAAATGAATAAAGTTGTGCGACCACATCAAGAGAAAGGACTAGGGTCCCACTCTACATCTAGGCGCATAAACCCATACCATGCAAAAAACAAAGTGTATTCATGTGCTCATTAATTAACATTGGCAATTAACATACGGCGACAGAAAGATGAAAGGAAAGCTTACATTGCATTTGATGCTGAGATACGGTTGGAAGGTAGAAGCGTGATGAATCAACAACTGCGGGCGAATCTTGCATAACAAGTAGAGTGTCGTCAGACAAGAGACCAACTCAGCTCCTAAAATCATATCATAGTTATCACAAATCAAACTGTGCACAGAGCGATCGCAATATTTTGAGTATACAGAGAGCTCCAATGATATACGCTATAAATTCAGTTACTATTCTCAAGTCATTTACTAGTCAAACAAACTCAGATACTTATACTATAAGATGCTAGCTGTAGCAAAAATTAAACATATGATTTTGACTGTTTTAAATAGATTTCATACGGCGAGGCAGCTTACGATGAATAATTCGCATTAGATAAATAGAGTATATACTGCATAACATAACACAGCTTTAACATGTCTATATGGCCTAGCGTCAAAGGAATTCCACCTTCTGATATTAAATGTGACATTCGAATACATGGAATACAAGGTTGAATTACGAACTTTAATAGATTCGTAAGAAAGTTCGAGGTATCAGACGCTTTTTATAAGATACCTTTATCTTGCTCTGTTTTCAGCAATTTTTGAACTAAACAATCAGTGAGCTGTTGGCAGGATTTTATCGCAGATTTCTTTACATTGTCATCATCAGCTTCAAACAACTGCAAATAAAGAAACATAGACTGTAAACAAGTATACTGACAAAGGCAAGAAGGCTTGAAAAATTCTTGTTACTTTCATGACTTTCTATTTGAGCTTTAGTTGGCAAAATACTAGGAAGCGCTGGAGATTCGCATCAATCAGAGAAAGAATAGTAAGTGATGTTAATAAGTGGACGTTTCATAATGCCACTGTTGCAAAAGCACACTGCCCATGTTGACAGCACATACTGCCACTATTGCCAGCTGTCACTGCCCATGTTGGCAGCACATACTGCCACTGTTGCAAACACATACTGCCACTTGTATGGCTGTTTAAAACAAACAACGTGTCAAAAACTGAAATAAGACACTTACATTGTCTAGAAGATTTTCGAACCATTCATATCCACAGTCTTTACACATTGCTACCTATAATGTGATGTTTTAAAATTAAAGTAAGAAATTTCAACAAAATTAGGTTGCACCAGCAAACAGCATTTCAAAAAACACTGGCAAATGAAAATAATTCTAAACTTCTAGAAAACGGTTGATAGTGAAGTAACTTGCAGAATTATGATAGAGAGACATTACCACTTTGACAATATTAAGTGTTTTGCTGCTCAATACTGGGTTGTTTTCATTACTGCCTGTCACGGGAGTAAACCACATCTTTTGAAAGACTTTTGTCACCAGATCCTGTTAAAATAGCAATGCACGAAAGCTTGAAATGAATGTTTGAATTACTTGCCTGAATTATTGTCGTTAGTTACACCTTTTAAAAACAATTCAAAATTTCGTACTAATTAGTTGGGCACTAGAGCCATATAAGGCAGCAAAGGATAGAAAATTGAGAGAATATTCAACATCACTCTCTTCCTCTTTTCTTACTTTTGGATTTTATTGGGAAGACAGAGTGGTGAGCACCCACAACCCTGGATGTTAGAGCCTCGGTCCAGCTCTCTGTAATTCCAGGCAAAAGCATAAAAGAATCACGTGGTGTGGTCACATCAAGAGGAAGGACTAGGGACGCACTGCTTAAAATAGCCCTTGGTTATTCAGTGGTCTCTTCCCGACTAGCGCATTAACCCATACATTGCGAAGATAGCAAGTGGTTGTGCAAATCAACATCAACTGTTATTAGCTCACAAAGACCCAAACACCGTTAGAAATTCCTCATATCATACAGGTAACAACACAGATGCAGGTATCAAACAATAATAATAATCAGGTCAGGAAGCGACGTCATTAGAACACAGCTACCATACTCTTGTGCAATTCTCTACGCAGTTCTTACCCGTATGCCTTCTTCGTCGTTCACTCTTCTGATGATTTTCACACAAATCTCAGGAATTTTTGTGAATTCAGGCTGCTCAATACAAATGTCTCTCAGAATTTTTATTACTCTTTTGCGCACACTAATGCCAGTATCCTACAAAAAGGGAAATTGTTCAAGTTAAGATAGGGTACAGCAGGACAGTATTGAGGTCTGCGGGCATCTCCGGGTCCATGGTCAACTGGGGCCCCTTGCTACTATTATCATTTTACATTATGAAGGAAAAAGTTTGAATTTTCGCGTGATTAGAAACTTCCTCGCATTCGGCAACATTGTATCTAGTCTTTCTTGAAGAGCAAACAGTTTCTCCTCTTTTAGACGGTTTTCTTTGCTTTAATTTCTACATATTCCTAGGGCCAACATCCGTAGCATCATTCAAGGCATCAAATTCACATATCTTCGTGCCCCCCTAGCCTGGTACGTGCCCCTGGCATCAAGAATTTAAAAAAGCCCCTGGGTTCATGTGTAAATCCAGCCCTAGAATACAGTCGAAAATCCGTCTACAGATGAAACATATTATAGATACCTTGAGAAATATTGGAAGTCAGGATGTAAGGAACGATATCAAAGGGTAAAAAACGGAAATCCCATAGCTGACTGCCTAGGGATTACGAAATACGACGCGGAAGGACAGATACAACAGGTGGGTTGTGACAGCGCTGCTGAATGATGGCCATGAAGCCACGTATTACAGCCCATTACCATCATCGTTATCAAGATCTTTGGGACAAATAATAAGACATAAGAGATAAAACTGATGGGCAACCAGACCGGTTAATAAAATTTCCCGAGAGGCTATCATTAGACTTGTAGTTAATTAAACCTTTTATTTTTAGGCCATCTAGTTTTATTATTTTCTTCTTAGCCCATTCTTCATTTGATTCCTTGTTGCAAAATATTTTTGCGCTTAGCTATAGACTTTCCCCTGCGCCAATCGCGGCATCACACGCAGCATCATATTGCATTAAGTCATCCCCATTCCTTTGTTTTGCTTGCTTAGCTCTAGGTAGCCTAGGTTATCTTATCTAGCCATCTTTTTCCCGTGGCTTATTCATGTTTACCCTTCAGTATAGCCTTTTCTTTTATTTGATATCATTAAATTTACAGTTAAGTTGTTTAACTTAATTTTAGCATCTAATTGCTATATAAAAACATGTAGTGTTTTAGCACTTTAGTTGGCTAGTTAGTCAGAATAATAACAAGACCTAACAACGTCTCCTTCTGGCTCGGTGTTCTCGGCAAGATAAATCTAAGAGTTGTTGGAAACTACGAATATATCGATGATTTATGTAGTGAACACAAATTCGCTATTGCTTAAGGCTAATATCTTTGGCAAAGCGGGCGAGAAAAACTTACCAGAATTCTCTCGACGATCATATCATAGTATTTATCCGTAAGTTCTGGGCATTTAAGAACAAACTGGCCAATGAGATCCACAGCTGCTTCTCTTACTAGTGTAGATTGATCTCGAAAGCGGCAATGGACACTCACTTGCACATCTTCCTACAAGAACGCATAATTCCGAAGGCATAATAAGGCATGAGGCATAAATAAGGCACAAAAAGGCATTATTCAGACAACTGTATTATCCACGACATCATTCAGTCACAGAGAATTGAACGAAAGTTGGCATTCTAATTACAGCAATCAAAACTCAAAAGCTGTAACCCCTGACGGATCCTAAAAAGCCCACTGCATTATATTTCAAGATTATGGATTTCCAGGGGGTGAAGATCAACAGGGTTGGATAGATTAATTTAAAAAAAATCAACAACTTTTATTTTGTGGTTCAATTAGGACTAAATTCACTCGGCGAATAAATATTAGACTTGAGAGGAAGGGATACTAACACCAATACCGTGTATCGGAATTGAAAAACTTTTGAAAAAGTGGCGGAGTGGATGGTAAAATAATGGTTGAACAAAAACACCACAAAACCATACAAGAAGAGCGACGAGATGCGTTTGCACCCCCTCGAATAACATACGGCCAAATGGAATACAATACGGGATCTTATCCTTTCAGGAGGTATATTTCTAAAGTTTCGGAATGTCTTCAAAGCTTTTCCAAACTCACTGCAAAAATGAGATTTCCACTAGTTTAAAGTGGACCTTTCACTTTTGGGAGTATTTATGGTAAGAGCTTTGATAGTAAGTGAGGATGACGTTTGCAAAACTTCAATATTTTTTGCTGTTTTTAAGTCTTGACCGTGTGAAGGAAATTATTGATGACGTCATAGCAGGGACCTGTCTAAAGTCATAGACAAAAATAAAACAAAATAAGGGCCTCGGACAAAGCCGTGCAGTAGCTCAGAATTTAAAAATTCAAATAATATATCAATGGTCAGAAGTAACCCATGGACCACATTTAAAGCTAGTCCGGGACTCGGTTTGAAGATATGGCATAATTATCACTCATACCATGGTTTGTGCTTTTAGTCGGTTGCCTGCTATGACGTCACCAATAACTTCCTTCACACGACCGTAACTCAAAAACGACAAAAGATATGGAAGTTTGTCGACGTCATCCTTACTATAGTAAAAACCTGCATATAACCTCAATTTTCATGCTCAGCTCGGTAAAGGGAAGATAGGAACTCTTAAATTAATTCAGCTAAAAGTGTTTGGGCTACTCACAAGGCCCATAAATTACTTCCTTTTGAACTCCAGCAACGTCTTATATCTTTACTCAAGGTTTTTAATGAACTTTATAAATCTTTTACGAAAATTCTAAGGAAAAGGTTATTAAAAATGGTGGTTCTTATATTCAGGGTTTTACTGAATCAAAGATCTTTCCAAAAATGCGAGTCCCAAAAAGGGATAGGTCCACTTTAAAGCGTTACTTGTCATCTGCACCTAGGGCAAAGAATAACGTTCTACCTACCCTTGCGAGAATGCTTGGATCAATGCTGACAATGGACGTTAGAGCCTTCACTGCTTTTGATCGCAGTGCAACAGCTGGCTCGTTTAGCATCTTGAATATCTGAGGAAAAATTAATAATTAAGTTTATACTTTGTGCATTTCCACAGATAACGTACCGGTCATTAAGTAATTACTAGGAGGGGCGGAGTGATTTCATAATATTAATAATCATTAATTTTATAATCATAATTTTCATAATCAAACTTTTTCAAACAAAACGTGGCCTATACTTTTACATAAATTGATTGAATAAAACAAAAACTTTAGGAATTGAGCATTATTATAGCTAGCTAACTAATTAAATAATTAGGTATTTCTTTAGTCAACTGTTGCATTATTTTGCAGTTCTGTAGATTTGTTGCCTCTTTTTTCTGTTTTTCCATAATTAGTTTTTTCGATTTTATATCTTTAGTTAATTTCCTTAAAAAAATTGTTGTAGTAGTCATTAAATCAATTAAGTAATCGGTTAAGGGCAATCTCGGCCTATTTACTTGTATTGCAAAAAAAAATAATGTACTAAAAACTGACTGTAGATGCTGAAATTTTGGCTTATTTTCGTTTTGTGGTATAATTTTGGTTTAAATTCAAGAGCAATAGTATTGCAGTAAATTAATTTTGAAACTTTTTCCACAATATTTAATAGCTTATTGAAAAGTAAAACTTTGGCAGCCAATATGACCGGTTCCTTGCGCTTTTGGTAAGATATATTAAATTATGATTGACAATAAAGTAACGAAATCAAACATATTAGTTGTATGTAGCAAAGTTATGTCTTTATAAAATCAAGATTTTTAGGTTTACGAATACAAAGTGGTGGTGCTAAATCCGAATTTGGGGTCAAAAATAATATTTAGCGAAATGTTGAAGTATTTTTAAAAGCGATGTCATTAGTTGAAAAGGGGTATTAGATTATGATCCACAAAAAAGTAACGAAAGCAAACGTACCTGTTGCAGGTAAATGTCAAAACTTTGACAAAACGTTCGTGTTGAGGAAAGGTATTTAGAAACGATAGAAGCTTCTTGGTAGGATAACTTCTGCTGAGAAGATCTGTGAGAAAATAAAAACTAATCTCTTTCTTCTTTCGCAAAAACGATAAGTGCAGCTAATAAAGGAATTAATTTGATTTTATTTTATCATTGCCTGTCCACGGGAGACTCCAGGCTAAGTAAAGAAAACTCTTAACTAAATCATGTAAAGAATTTGAGAAATATAGATAAAATAACCTTTTCAAAAGAAGCCTTCATAGGAACAAACAAGCAAAAACATTACTGCTACTATCACATTATAACTAACATATACTTATGTCACAACAAATTTGTACAATCTTAACCATACAATGCAAATAGGCTTCGTTGAATTAACCCATTAATTTTTCCTAACTGCATCTTACTTAATTTTACGGCAGGTCCACATCAGCTTCACAGCTGCCCTTCAAACCTGCCTTAACAAAAAAAGTATGTATGTTTGTATCATGTATGCATTATGTTTGTATGCGTGTATGTATGTATGTACCAACCTGAAGGATGTGGCCGAATTATCGGTCGCCAGAGAATGATAATATCGTTTCTTTTCATCCAGCTCGTGGATGTTCTCTACAGAGGCATCACCGGCATCTGTTGGTATTTCAGTTGAGGCAGCACCTGGTATGGACATCATTGGTGCTTTCATGCATTTCTCCATTTCAATATGCACATCTCGTATCCACTGACCAAGGTAGAATTCTCTCGAAAACTTCAACAAACAGATATGTTTATCATTCATTGTTTTAAACTGAATTTCAAACTGAAATAAGCAAGAAATATTTCAGACTGTCCTGAAAGACCCTAACAAGCGGCTAACAAGCAGCCTCCGCGCGGTAAAGCTATACCACAAACAAGGCGTTCAAACCCTCATCATCTAAGTTCTAGAACGCTCACACCTACACAAAATTATCCTTGGTTTGGTGGTTTGAGTACTGGAGATTTCAAATAGAAAACGGCAGAAGAGGAGCCTGATCTGTGATTTGGGGCTCACAAGATATCGAGGATCCGTAATAGTTGGTGGCATGTAAAGACTATTATCGAGTACCACAGCCTAAGACATATTGTTTGTAAACAGAAGCTAAGCGCGCAGAGGCTGCTGGTAAGCGCAGGGTCTTTAAGTTCAATCAGCAACCACAAACAACATTGTAAATAAACATGGACAAAACTTTTAAACAATATGTCACTACTTGTTCGTATACAATGGTCCCTCTAATGGTCAGAGCATATGGTCCTTCTGTGTCTAGCACACACGCCCATCCCTTTTCACGAAAGCAGGTGTATGAAAGCTAGAAAGTGAAATTAAACTAATATAAAAAGTAGTACGATAAGGAGAAAGAGGCCAATGCTATCCAGTTACCTTACACGACAGATCTGCTTCGGATGCGTTTGATAAGTAATTCAATAATGCCTTTCGAAGGGTGTTAACATGGATATCGATCATCTGCAAAAAAAAATAAGACAGTCATTTATCTTTGCAAGTTATTCTCTTGGCTGTGGACAAGTATTTTAATTCTTTCTTAGATAACGGAATTAAATCAAAGTTGTGAACACATGCCTGACATAGCTGCATAACAACTAGTAGTAGCTTAGCTGTCTATCGCCACAATGACAGCCTTCACTTTCACTTTACAGCTGTTTTCAAGGACGTAGGAACTAACTGTGCCTTGGAGGGACACGAAACCTCAAAGGTGCTTTTCAACAGAAACACAGCAGTCAACATAGATGACGATATTTCTCACTTTACCACATCAGCAAACAAGAACGTAAAATTACTAACTCACTACGTAACTAATATAATGATAACATTCCGTTGACATCAGTCTTAAGAGAACTAATTGTTCAGCTTAGAATTTCTCAATGGATTTCAGTCGGTCAATTATTTGAATGACATCTTCAATTTTATTGAGATAAGTAGCATCTCTCTTCTGTTTATGAATATCTAGCATCATTAAATTGTTATACCTTTTCTCTGTCATTTTGCTATCATATTTTATGCTTTTTTGTCCTAAAAACGATCGACGAAATGATAAAAGCGAACTTGGCGTCTGTGGTCTGTTTCAAATCACTATTTTAGAACGAAATGGAGCTAAAGGGGCACCTCTGAACAGAAAGGGCACCATTTCGTTGATTGCAAATCTCTGTAAGTCTTGGTGTCGATATGGGTCCGCTTAATGTTCTGCTTGACTGTGTCTTTGTAGCGAAACCGTGGTCGATTAATCCCTCTTTTGCCAGCAAGCAGGCATTGTAGGTTCTTCCTGATCAGCAGGTCCTCCAAAGAAGGTAGGTTTGGTCGCTGTAGTATCTCTTTGTTGGTCAACTTTGGTCGCTGTAGCATCTCTTTGTTGGTCACCTTGTCCTTCCATGTTATTTTCATGATTGCTCGGTGCTAATCATGACTACGTGAGGTTTGTTTACTCTACTTTTGTAGAAATAACAACTACAGGTTTAAGAAAGGTTGAACAAGAAGATCTCATAGCAACTTACGTCAATGCAAATATCATCTTCGATGTTGTCGTCTGTGTTCAGCTAAAATGATAATGAAGGACAAAATTATGAATTTGAGAGGTCAAAAATCTAAATAATCTTTAAAGAATCAAGGAAAAATTCGGCTTTTGCAGTTGAAAAATCTAACCTGTTGAATTATTTCTTTGAGGTCACCCTTGTCTTTATCTCGGCTCTCCACTGCATCTCTTCTTAGATGGGAAGCAATCAATGCCAA
>WUAR02487756.1:0-13728 GCA_015164055.2 Chrysaora achlyos
TGGAAATCTTCAGATTTGAAATGATTCTGATAATTTCTCAAGATTGCTTCGGGTGAACAGTAAACGAATGAATATGAAGTAGTCTTTAATTTCAGAGATGTTCTGCCTTCTTCTTCTCCTCCAAGTATAGCAGCAGAAATGTTTTTTCTTCCAGTTTCTGAACTTGATCCTTCATAAGGGAAACCAAAGGAGATATGACCAGCACGAAATTACCTTGCCACTTTTCCATGTCCTCGATAGGCCTGTCAAGAAAATCTTTGACAAATGGCATCATCTGGAACAGCAAGGACTTTCCAGAACCAGTTGGGTTAGACACGAAAATGTCTCTTCCATTGATTGCAGCTTTGCATCCTTCCATTTGGTAATCTCTTAGATTTTCGTACCCTAATATGAGTTTGGCATGATTTATGGCTGCTTCCACATCATGGTCTGCATATTTCGCCATTTCAAAAATCGTAATTGGGCTGTGCTTTTCGGTTGATTTCCTTACCCCCGTCCTATCAAAGCCTGTTAAGATTCCCTTTTGAACTTATGGATATATCATTGGTCAGTTTAGAATATCAAAGGTAATACCGCTTTCCAGTATTTTGGAAAGTTGTGTCGAGTTAGACAAGTCTCAGTTTCGCTCACTTGCTGCGCTCGCTCGCTCCTCCAGAGAGGTTGCTCACTCACAGTTACCTTGCTGACCAATTGAAACTGAGACTTGTGGCAAGTCAAGATGGATGGAGCAGTCAAATTTTCAGAGTAGCTTTATGTGTGTCTGAACTGGGTATTGAACCTCAGAGAGCAAAATGTACTGTCTTCTATAAGGCTATGACTATATTAATATTCAAAATTTGTCACTTGTGTGCACTTTTTCTACATGCCAGAATATCTACCTCATGGTGAACAACAAGTTTGAGAGTAGTCCAATACACAGCTATAACACATCTTTGTCTGTGGGACAAATTGCAGAGCTATAGCTGAGAAGCACAACTGCAGAGGTAAGGGGATTTTTGGGGCTGTTTGCCCTTCAAGAAAAGGCCTGTGAATCAACAAGTTTATAAAATCTTTTTGATGTGTCTTTTGATGGAAAATCACCATACTTTACTAATTCTTCATCACAGACACCCTCAGATTCTTTATCAGTTTCTCTTTTTTTTTATCAACCACTGTCTACATGTCTTTTTTAAAAACAATTCTTTTGCAAATGATGGAAACTTGGCAACAGAGCTGATGGCAGTATACTTTAAAATCTGATGATTTTTAAAATAAGTATCGTGACAGTTATGTCCGTCACTGACAACCAATCTTCTTCGCTATCTTCGGAGTGTATGTAATCCAAAGTAAATTTAGTTGTTTGTTTTTTACCCTTGCTTGGTTAGGCCAATTATTATTGTGTTTTGATACTCTAAGTCTAATTCATGTTCTGTTCAATTAGTTTAGCAACAGTGATTCTGACGATCTAGTCTTTCTTCTTAGTATGAGCAAGCTAATTTATCACTGCGTTAAAAATGATGGTTAATTCACATAGATGTTATTCTCCCATATTATTTTGGCCTTACTCGTTAAGTCAGCTAGCATGTTTTAAATTGTACTATCAGTTCCAACCACTTAAGTTCATCATGTTAAATAAAAGAGTAAAAAGTTTGTAAACTGTCATTATATCGTCTATCTGTCTATTGATACTGTCAAGTTCGCTTTACGCTACACACCTGGCTTGTATCTCGTTTGGATTTTGTTGAACTAAAGTTGCTATCCTGTCCTTGCGAATTACAGCTCATATGGCTAAGATCATTTCTTAAAGATCTGGAATACGATCAAGAAAGTAATTGGATTTCCGAGAATAACCACTCCTCCACTAAACACATATCAATATGAGAAACCATTTTACCAGAGACCTAGATGAAAAGAAAGTGGTCAAAGTAAATTATTGTCCTAAAGCAGATATATTAACTGATCTAAAGACAAAAGGACCCCCCTCCTCGAATATTTGAGGAGCTTTCCCACAAGCTCAGAACTACCACTGTCTATTAAATCATTTTATTTTGCATTGTAATAATCTCAAATTAATTTGCATATCTTTGTTCTGTTAAGAAGAAAACCATTCTAGGTAGAAACCTAACAGGTGACAGTGTTAGTGTATTCCAAATGGTGTTTTATCTTGTAAAAGCAATAACATGCAAGTAATTGTGTGCCTTGCAAACTGTCTGGACACTTTAAGCAACAATATTTACACTTTCATACCCATCATTAGCTAATACCCTTTGTAGCCTAAGCTCTACAATAAATGAAATTGGGGGATCCAGACTATTGGTACTTTTCCACTGCAAATAGTCAGATTTCTAGAGAAAATTTCTGTAGTGATGCACAGTACTGTAATCAAGGTTGCCACATTGAACAAAAACTGGAACGATAACTCTATTGTTCTTAGGTTTGGGATTGCGTTCCCATCATGGCCACACATGGGGCCTGGTTTGCACGTACTGCTGTGCAAACAGATAAGGGCTCAGCATGTGAAACTGCCTTCTCACAACGCCCTATTACATGCATTAGAAATGATTTAAACATAACTTTTTTGGACGGAAAATTTAAAGAAAGGACGGGTACAACTCATGCGTAAGAAAGTGGGAATTATTTTTGTCAGGAAGAGCAAGTGAGATAAAGTTGCTGCCTTTGAAACTTAGGCCATCATTATCAATCATGCAAATCGAACAAGTTGAGGCTTAGATGAAGTTTATTATGGTTATAACAAAACATTGAAACTTTATAACAAAACAACTCCAAACAATTAACAAACTACTATGTATTCTATTATTGGTTTTTAAAAAGAACAAGCTTTGTAAGTTCGTGCTTTGACTGCCTTGCCCTGCCTGGATAATCTCTTTGCAGTAACCTTTGCCGTAGGTAAATAAACGAAGAGTTTGGTATTTATTGGCCACACATTTGGTCAACCAGTGTTCGTGATCTTCTTCAATGGCAGTTTCATTCAGACCAGATGGGTGGACTTGAAACAGTATATTCGGAGAAGATCTTTCTTCTGCCCAGAAGTACTCAGCAACATCCATGATTATTCTTTCTTTTATTTTCTTCTTTCCAGATATCTCCCTGAACTTGTCTTGAACACATGTTCTGCAAATTTGACGACTTTGCAGACTGACTCTGAAGGGAATTTCAACCCTCCATTGTTCACAAATGATGTGAAAGATGCAGCATCTTTACCATTCGTGTATTTGTGATCAGATGCTGCCATTGACCCAAAAAGAAAATAAATACAGTGCTTGCAAGCTACTTTTTTGACAAGCTTGAAAATCATGAAGCAATGTAGAACACAACATTGGAGATAAATTCTGTATGCTTCAATCCATCAAGACAGTCCAGAAAACCATGAACTTTTTCATTTTCTTTTGTTCGTTGGTGGCTGGCTATGTTCTGCAATGGGAGATTGATGCTTGCTTGTTTTGAAAACTGGAATTATTGAATTTTGTTCAAAAATCTGACAGAAGCATTTTTCTCAAAGCATATTTTATCTGCAATGCATTCGGATTATTATTCCAGCCACCTCTTCCACGAAAGCAGGAAAACAGCAATTCAACATGATCTTGCAAAAACTTGTATGTTAAGAAATACGTGAGTGGATTTACTTGCATTGAAAATAAACTATTGGCAAGATCAATAGTAGACTTGATTGTTGCTACAAAGCCTATCACGAAGGTTTTGCGCCTGTGCATGTAAGGTAGCTGACCAGTAGAAGACTTCGAGGACATCAAATAACTTGCTGATGACTTCAAGACATTTGTTCAACGTTGTACAATGATGATGATATTGATCCTGATGAAAATACAGTGGCTTCACTTCCAACAATTCAGGTAATTTCATCCCTTTATTCAAAAAATCAATCGCATCTGCAACAGAAGAACTTAAAGTTTTTGCAGCTAGAGAAACATTCATTTTGTTCTTGCAGACTCAATCATCTATTTCCAAGCTTCTTCTAATTTTTGCAAGTTGTTTAGCTGCTTAATGAATTTCCATTCAATTCTCTCACCAGAAGGAGACAAAAAAGATGCCAAGTCACCAAGAGAATTACGTGCTAACTTGAGCATGTGACAAGGATCTAAAATTGCAAAGATATCATGCTGTAAAGATGGGTGCTTGAATTTTGATGTGATGCTGTCATCATCATTGCCAAGATTACAGCCAAGTTTTTGAACATGTCAAGATAGGTTGTTGCTCCGTCGCATGTAGCAGACCAGACACAGAGTCCTATCTCACTAGTTTTAGCAAGGCAATTTTCACCAGCTTATAAGTGACAGCTTATCTTTTAGAAAGTAGGCAATTAGACATTTCCGGTGCCCTTTAAATCCAACTAAAAGAAATACAAGTGCCTCAGTCACAAGTTGCTCTGGTATTGCACCGCCATAGTCTGAGAGTCCAGCATACCTATCGGCTTTAAGTGATAGATGGTTTGTTTTCAAATTGCCATGGCATCAAGTATCAAGGCACAGTCCTTACTTTCAGAAGAATATTTGAATCTGATAACCAATGATTGCAATGTTTCACTTAAAAAACAAGTCTTCCAGTTGACAGAGGAAGATGAAGTATTCCTCTTACTTAATTATATGCCCCAGGGGAGTAAAAATACAATGTCAGTGCAAATTCTTTAATATCAGTAGAATACATTCGACCTTTTGATTGACGTCTGGAATTTTACAAATTGCTTTTTAACAGGGAAGAGCCCATCCATCAAATTTCTGTTGTAATAAATCAGCTTCTTCAGATTTCATTAGTAGTTCACCCTTCAATTTTTCAATAAGGTTTGCCACACTCTACGTCTTATCTTTTGTTTTTAAAGCCCGAACCTTTAGCTTGAGTTTTCACGGTCGGCACTAGATGCCCGAGTAGTTATGCCCATGACGTCATAAAGATTGGAAGTATCTGATTAACAGGAGGCTGCTAAACGTGAAAGCCAAACTCCTTTGAAGAACTGACGAGGTCATAAGTATAGAATGGGCAGGGAAATAGCTCTCCTCTATCATGTTTAGTCCTTTTAGGAGCTGAAAGGGGCCTTTTTACTGTCTCGTACCATTGATGTATATGAATAACTAACAAAATATTAACATTAGATGTATGTTTGACAACGTTACAGGATTGAACTCAATTTCCACTAAAATGTATTGAGATAATACTTAAGAAAGCATCAAACAAACAATGCAAATAATACATGAAAGATTGTTTGAGAACTACTATTGAATGGGTCCGAGGGGCAATTAACACCAAAAGGACTAGTAACGACAAAAAAGAATTCGTCAGAGATGTCTTAGGAAATAATAGGATTTCAGAAAAAGGTGTACGAGATTGGTAGACTGAAATGCCTCTTGAATGCCTCTTGAATGGTCATCAGGCAAGGAATCGATGATTCCTTTAGGCAAGGAATCAATAATTCCTTGCATAATCTTGCTAGGTATTTTCGCGAAGTATTTTTGCCTTCGTCTTATGCTTCATTCAATCAAGTGTTATTTTCTTTCATAGCTGTTTCCATGCTACCTATTAAGGCAGATTTCCATGAGGCGAATTTAGCAGCGAATTCGCCGCAAAACAGGGTCTAAGCATGCACAGTTTGCATTTATGATTTCACGAGAATTCGCAAAATAGTAGGATCAAGGTCTACTTTTTCGTGGAGAAAACATTCTCAGCGATTTAGTAGCGCTAAATTTCCCTCCTGGAAATCCGCCTTTAAGTTGTCCTCATGCGCCAGTGCCAATATCATGTTGCGCTAGGTAATTGTTTGTGTATGGGTGCAGAATTTTCCCAGCATTTCTAGCCGCTGCTGCAATTATCACCAATGAGCCATTTGTCTGTCATAAGGCTTAAATACACGATCAATTTTTTTCATCAGTTTTTCCCATCAGTTTTTTTATCAGTTTAACTGACGGAGCACGCGTTTACAAGATCAGTCAAATTCGACAGTTTTTCTAGATAGCGACATGGAACTTGCTGCTGTTGCTATTACTATTGCCACTATTTCGAAATGGAAGAAAAGGAGAAAACGAAGAGCTGCCTGGGTAAAACCTTTTGTCACAAAAGGGAAACCCAGCTTGGAATGTATGATACATTGTTAAGGGAATTCTGTGAAGAAGACATTGATGAGTATCAGAAGTTTTTAAGGATGAGGCCTGAAACCTTAAATGAGCTTTTGGCCTTGGTACAAGATGATATTGGAAAACAAGATACTGTTATGAGAGAATCGATTCCTCCAAAAATCAAACTAGCTGCAACGATAAGTTTTTTATCAACCTGTGCAAGTTATGCTGATCTTCAGTATCAATTTAGAATCCACAAGAGCACTTTATCAAGGATAGTCCCAGAAGTATGTGAGACAGTTTACAAAAAATTGAAGAACAACAATTTAAAAGTACATATTATTTCTAATATTTCCAAATTTATAAAAAAGTTAAAAAGCACAAAAACTAGGTGCTGGTGATGTTGTATCTTCCTCTTCATAATACTGCGTGGAGGTGTGTGGCGATGAGGACCTAGAGGCAAAGGATGGCATATGGGTGGACGACAATTGGGAACATGGTTGAGCAGGTTGCATTGGTATTTCAAGCATTCCAGATTTGGGATTTCAAGCATTCCAAATTGAAATAATATTTCCTGAATTTTTAATTTGGCAAGCTCCCTGCTTCGGACATTAGAAATAGCCCTCAAGCTTGCAGCTACATTTTTGCCAAATATATCTTCTCCATCATTTCTTCTTTCGTTTTTGTTTCGAAAAACCGCAGCTGCTTCTTCCAGCAACCTGTTCTATTTCGATATGACGTCACCTTTTCTTTTCCTGGGGAGGGGTTTTTTTGTTGATCGATGGCTTGCCACCAAGTTTGTTTCATCTTCATTCAATATCTCCTCTTCTGTTGCATTTCCTGGCCTTCTCTTTCCTCTTCGCAAAAATTTCCGTCCGTTGCCTCCTCCATATCAATAATATCCTAAAATTTTGTTTTTAGACACCATCAACGAAAGAGCAGTGGAAGAAAATAGCAGAGACATATGAAAGTTTGTGAAATTTTCCAAACTGTATAGGTGCTTTGGACGGCAAACATGTACAAATCAAACAGCCACGCAACTCTGGGTTCTACTATTTTAATTATAAAAGCACGTTCACCAACATACTGTTAGCGCTAGTGGATGCTAACTACGAATTTATTTCTGTTGATGTTTGAACCAATGGAAGAATAAGTGATAGGGGAGTATTTCATAATTCGTCTCTTGCCAATGCGCTACAGGACGATTTTCTTGGTTTGCCTGCCCCTCAGTTAATGAATGATAATGAATCATTGCTGCCTTATGTCATTGTTGCTGATGATGCCTTCCCTTAAGTAAATATGCTAAAACCGTACCCCTTTCGAGGCTTTTCAAAGGAAAAACGTATTATCAATTATCATCTATGTAGGACAAGGTCCATAGTGGAAAATTCGTTTGGTATGCTGGTGAATCGTTTATGGTGCTTCTATCACGGATATGGCTCTCACCTGAAAACGTAGACAAGGTAACATTGGCATGTTGTGTCCTTCGCAATTTTTCATGGATCAGTCACCTGGAACATACTCATATCCTGGTTGTTTTGATACAGAATGCCCAGAAGATGGAACTGTGAATGACGGAGATTGGAGACAAGAGGGGAATGAATGTAGTTTGCAATTTCTCAGGGTTTTATGGGGTAGAAATTATAGTTGTGACGCGATAGAGACAACAGATAGCTTTTGTAGATATTTTAATTCTAGTGGAAGTTATTTGTTCACTTTTTCAAGCTCAAATTCTATTCTGCACAGTTTTTACGAAAACAAATTTCAACGATGACAGATTCTCTGGCAAGCATGCAACACAAGTCCATTTCAAACAATGGCCTCAGGAAACCCAGTATGGTTTGTATTTTTTTGCTTCCTCTCCATAGAGCTTTCTACAGATCACAGAAGGTTCATGACCTTCACTCTCTTTCTTACTGCCCTTGTTGGCTTTGGTTCTTTGACCACACTTTCTATTACTTGAAACCTGTCAGCATTGCCCCTGCTGCTTTTCATTTTTTTCCCTTCTTTGCATTTCTTTCTTGTTCTTCTTGCTTTAACCTTTCAATGACATCCTCTGCAGTTGTTCTTTCTTCTGAGGGAGATGGTGTAATTGCATTGCTGACACATCAACTTTGATGTTGAAAGATTCCTCTACACTGCTGATGTTTAGCTGATAGACGTTTATCTTTCTTGTAGCAACATGCATTAAAATTTCAATATTCCTTCTTTCAGTTCTGACTGGGTAAACACCTAGACGTTTGATGAGGGTTGACGATGGGTAGGTACCTCCAGCTCCAGTGTTGATCAGTGCTCTGCATTTGATTCCATTGATGTTAACAACAGATACAGGATAAGTAACTGCTTGCTCTCCCCCAGTGGCCATGATTTTGTCACTTTGTGTACTGCCTGCTCTATTGCTGCCTTTGATGTCTCAGAGTGATGTAGTTATGATGGTTTCGAATGCACTTGAAACATTTCCATTTGCTTTTACAACTTCTGTCCTGATGGACATCTTTAAAATAGTTGAAACAGAGCTTGTTGTGGATGATAATCTCCTTTCTTTCTGGTATATCCTTCACTTTTTCACAGTTGGTAGATTTATGATTTTCATCCCCACAGAAAACGCATTTATTGGTTGAACTTCTAGCTTAGTACATCTTGTCTTTTCCATGTCTGTCTTCTCTCATCTCTGTTGAAACTGGATTTCGAACTGTCCATAATCTGATGATTTCAACTAGTTCTGGAAATCCCCATTGCTACCAATATTTATCATCTCGAACAAGGTCTGCACGTATACCTGGTAGCTTGTTCAAAACTTGTCTCAAGATCCCATTAATATCAGTATCAGTTAGCTTCTTTAATCTCTGCAAGGCTGTAACATTTGTTACCAATTTGGCATACAATTCATGTATCCTCACCTAGTTTACTCCATATATAGTCGGCAGCTCAAGAATTTGTTGAATATGAGCATTAGTTACTTCACTTGGTTGACCATACCTCGCAACCAAAATATTCTTTGCTCTCTCGTATCCTTCACTGCTGAATGGCAAGCCATCAATTGCCATTCTTACATTTGACATCAACAGTTCTTTCAAGAAGGATAATTGTGTCACAGGAGGAATTCCTGTTTGGTCAATTTCAATTTCAAATTGACTCCAAAACCTGAGCCAATCAAAAAGGTCCCATTGAATTTTGTTATAACAAGTTTTGGTAGCTTAGGCTGCAGGCTAGTTGCATCATTCGGCTTTCTTCGTTGATCGCTGCTCTACTGTTGTAGCTGTAGTATTATCTCTTCAATTTTCTTCTCTTCTTCGAAACGTCTAGTCATTCTCTCCTGGTCTGAAATCTTTGGCTCTTGCAAATTTATCTCTGTTTTGTGTTCTCCAAGCTTTTCTACCATGTATTGATAACTCTTGATTTTTCGTCAATGTCCCTTAAAGTTAAATTTCTTCCGGTTCTTCTTCCATTTCTAATTTTAAATCCATAATCTTCATTTTCAGCTTTAAAAGCGCCTCAATTCAATCTTCAAAAGTGATTTATGTCTCTATGTCTCTCTGACTTTGTCTTTCTCTAGAATCTTCTTGGTCTTGCCATCAGCAATGCTAAGGAGTGCTAACTAAACTTTTATTCCTTTCTCGATTTCTCGAAACAAATAGCGTTTCTAGATTTGGTTTTCTCTGTTCTTGTACTGTTTATGTACTGTTTATGTTAGTGTATCTTCGTGAATGGAGAAGAAAAATATTTTCAAAAACATACAGGAAGTTGGTTGCTCGTGTTAGGCCATCTGGCTTAACTTTTTACACCAAACCTGACTTCTGGACTGGTTTTTCTTTTCTACTGCTGATATCGGGAGATGTAGAGTCAAATCCTGGTCCTATTTCATCGAGCAACTTTGTATCTCCCGTCTCAAGGATGAAATAGGGGTACAAATCTCCAAAGAAGACATTGATATTGTGCATCGTGGTTGGGAGATCTCAAGATGGCAAAGAAGGATCCATACTCACTAAGTTTCTAAGCCACAAGACGAGGGCAACAGTCATCAGGAATAAGAAGAGTGCCAAGGAGATCAAAATCATTGAAGACCTTGCCAGCGGGATAAAAAAGATTTATTCTTTTTAAAATGCCAATCGATGAGATCTGAAGTTGGAGTATGTTTGGACTATCTACGGTAGGATCAAATATAAGTTTTTTGGTAATAATCGTCCTTTCGAAATTCGATCATATTCTGATTATCATAATTTAATCAATAATTTACAATAGGATGTTGGCCGAGATAGGCAATGCAAAATTAATAATATTTTTAATAATCTAATTTTAAACTCATTTAGGGTAACTACATGGAATATAAACGGTTTGAGTGATTTAAAAGTCCAAAATATTAAAAGTCTAGATAATGATATTTTGGACGGAATTCTTCAAAAAAATCAAATAATTTGTTTTATGGAAACCAAGAGAAACTCAAAAAATTTACTGGCATTTGATTTTGATGATAGTTTTGAAGAATATCATGAACCAGGCTTTCGTAATCATCGTATTGGTAGGGCATCTGGCGCAATGTCTTTGTTGATTCATAAATCTGTGATTAGTCATGTGACAATCCTTGCCTCTGACAGTTACCATTTCTGGTGTAAATTAGATAGGAAATTCTTTAATTTGAATTTAGATTTATTCCTTTGCTTTTTGTATATTCCGCCCAGCACGTCAACTTTGGTAAAATCCTGTGTGTCTCTAAATTTTGAATCACTTCAAACTGAATGTGCGTCTTTTGAAAAGAAAGGGTGGGTCCTGTTACTTGGTGATACCAATGCCAGAACTAATAATGTTAATGATTTTATAGAAGATGACGACTTGGATAATTATCTTCCTAACGATGATCAATATGTTCCAGATTTAGCTTTATATAAAAGAATCAATGGGGACAAATGTCCAGTTAATACTAATGGCTCTGCCATGATTGAAGTTTGTAAAAATACTGGCTTACGAATTTTAAATGGAAGGGTAGATGCTAATAATTTAACTTCAGGCTATACTTACTTCTCCAGTAATGGTAACAGCTTGGTTGACTATGCCCTCCTCAAGCAAGATTTTTTCTCAAGAATTAAATCACTTCAAGTGAGTGAACTTTCCGAATTATCTGATCATTGTCCACTTGAAATAGATATACAAACAGAATTTATTGACACGAACAAAGATATGACGCCATTTGCAGGAGCCATTAATATTCCGTTATCTAACACTGAAAAACTTAAACAAAGTTTCAAAAAAAGGTTTTATGTGGGTGTGTTGACTAATGATAGTTTAAGTGAGTTAATTAGTAGTGAAGAAACAAATAATTTTATAAAAATAACAAACGATCAGCTTTGTAACCATGAAATTCGAGTTTAGTTAACCTCCAATGTAAACTAATTGATATTTCAGAAAAATGTTTTGTTGCTAAAAGGGTATTTTCAAAGCGTTCAACTGGATTTAAATGTGAACATGGCTGGTTAGATAACGACTGTAAACTAAAGAGACAAAAATTAAATAATGCCAGAAAATTGTATCAAGAAAGTTTACGAATTGTTCAAAGCCCTACTTCTCACATTAGTCCAAATGTTTTAAAGAGCGATTTCTTTGAACAGCGTAAATAGTATAAGAAGTTACTTAAAGATAAACGAAAACTGTTTCTTGATATTGAAAAACAAAAACTTTGGTTTCTTAAGTCAGAATCTCCAAAAAAATTCTAGAAAAAATTGAGCAAAGGTAGGCAAAAGGTTGACTTGGGTTTCTCAAAAAATCAACTTTTTGATTATTTCAATGCATTATTGCAAAACTCTAATGGGCCTGCAGATAATCAGGAAGTTAATCACTATGAAACTAACATGGATGTCTCAACTTTCAATTTAATTGATAGTGAGCTTAATTGTTTAATCACGATTGAGGAAGTCAAAAGCATGATTAGTAATCTGAAAACTGGTAAGGCACCAGGGCTTGACATGATAAGTGCCGAGTTATTGCAAAATCTTAATGAAACTTTTTTATTTACTTTTGTTCATTTATTCAATAGAATCCTTGATAGCGGTGATTTTCCAGAGGAATGGGCAATAGGAATCATTGTGCTTCTTTTTAAGGGTGGGGATAAATCAAATCTTGATAATTATAGGGGTATTACATTGCTAAACCTTTTATTGGTATTTTATTTCAAATATTACAAAGCACTATTTCGAAACATGAGATTTTAGATGAAAATCAAATTGCATACAGGAAAGGGTATCAAACGTTCGATCATATTTTTTCACTTCGAGCTATTATGGAAAACACTTCAAGTTAAAAAGGGTCATTTATATTTGTGTTTTGTAGATTTTAGTAAAGCCTTCGATTCAGTTAATCATGTAGTTTTATTTAATAAATTATTTGCTTATGGTATTGATCGTAACTTTTTAAACATCCTAGCTTCATTATATAGCAAAGTAAAATCTTGTATTAGGGGTGATAACGATCTAACTGATTTATTTTCCTGCTCTTGTGGGGTAAGGCAGGGTTGTTTATTGAGCCTGCTTTTATTTGCACTTTTTTTAAACAATTTAGATAAAAAAAATAAGCGGGTCCTCTGTAGGAGTCGATATTGGGGATGAAAAAATCCACATTTTAATTTATGCTGATGATCTTGTTTTGTTAGCTCACAGTCCAAAGGATATGCAACTGCAACTTAATTTGCTTAATGAATTTGTTAACGGAGTAAAAATGAAAGTTGACTTGGGGAAAACAAAAATTATTGTTCTTAAGAAAAATAAACGCATATCTCGTGAAAAAAAAAAGATATGGAAACTTGGAGAAAAAGAAATGAATGAATTCGAAACATTAAAATATCTTGGAGTAACTTTTAAATCTAATGGATCTTTCTCTGAACATGCGGATAAAAAAAAAGAAAAGGCCCAAAAATCATATTTCTCTCTTTTAGCAAAAAGTAGAGAATGGGGAGGTTTTCAACCAAGGCTCTTTCTCTATTTGTTTGATCACACAATTATGCCTATCTTAAATTATGCGTCAGAAGTATGGGGTACCAATGAATGGCTAAAATTGGAAAGGTTACACCTTTCAGCCTGCAAGTACGCCCTAGGAGTTAAATCCTCTACAACAACAGATGGAATTTATGCCGAGTTGGGTAGATATTCAGTGATTTCTGCAAGACACATTAACATTTTAAAATTCTTTTTACGTCGATCTAATCTAGAAAATGAGAGGTACGCGAATAAAGCATTTAATATGCTAGTAGCTGATGCAAATGCAGGATATTCCAATTGGGTTTCCAATGCCCAATCCCTTACATACCTTTACAATGTAAACAACTTAGATAATATTAGTGTTATAAAACAAAAGGTTCACCAGCATTTTAAGTTTTTAATAATGGATAGTTTAAAAGTTCAAATATCACAAGATAAAAAACTTAAAACCTTCGCTTTGTTTAAAAATGAATTTAAATTTGAACCATATCTTGACATTTTCACGGATTTTACAATTAGGAGTAACTTTGCCAAACTACGTCTGAGTGCGCATAGTTTGGAAATTGAAAAGGGAAGATATGTATGGTGGCCCATCGGTGTCATTGTGTTTTCATTGTTCTTTTCCACTTGTGATCCAAAAATCAAACTCGTTTCCACTTTTAAAGCTGGAATTTAATTCTGTTTTCATTTTCAAATTGAAATTA
>WUAR02488867.1:3455-28519 GCA_015164055.2 Chrysaora achlyos
ATCCAAGACAGAGCGAGGGAGATTCGCGTAATAACATCAAGTCACGATAAGAAAATTGACGAGAAAGGGATAAAAAAATATCGTTTCTTTGCTTCTATAGCAGATACAACGTGTGACATTTTCGAGGAAACCCGGCAGTATCAGCTTTAAGAAGACAATTTCTCAAAAAAACTATGTTCTTTTTATTTTAAAGCATCTCCTTGTTTCGACAACAAGACCATTCTTTTTTTCAAGAGCAATATACTCTAACTCTATGAGCATCATGGAACAAAATTAGTTAAAAAAAGAACCTTACCTTTTGTATTTTTTTTAATGACATTGCATAGTTTAATTCAATTTTATTTGAAAAACCTTGATCACAAACTCTGCTGACTCCGATGACTAAAAATAATTTTTCTTATGAAGAAGAAAATGAATACGAACAGTGATATATGAGATGTTTTCTTATGCTTCAGTTTGTGAACAACCTTCCTGTAGCTTGCGACTGGATGAAAAATGACGTATTAGATAAAAGACAAGAAAGAGAATTAAAGGATCAAAGAATCACATATGTATTTTTGTCGATATTAAAATTCAAACAATTCAAATGAAATTAAAATTGGGAACACAAATAAGCTAACTAGATGATTCGCATAATCTTTCCAAGCGTGTCAATATGTTTTTAGTCAACATCAAAGTACAGTCTATTAGTTACATGTTAGATTCAACTGTTGAAGATTGACGTTTATTAAACCCTTTTTTGTAGTAGCTACTATCACGGCTGTCTGAACATGCGCCCCTTTTCCCTACTTATTTTTTAACATAAAAATGTTTTCTACCATTCTTGAAGAGAAAATTTGAAATAATTAAATTCAAATCATCACAACGGTCATTGGCAATGGATGTTTTGTTCCAGGAACCCCACAGAAGCTCCTTATTTGCGGATTCTGCGAGGGTGCATTCTGGCTGCGAGGGGCCTTATCTATTTGCCGAGCAGTATTGATTAGTATTAAAAACACCACAGATTATTCGCTCTTTGAAATACAGCAGCGATGCTTAAATTAGCGAAAAAAATTAGAAATTGCTACTTAAACGACAATACAACTAAAAAAATAATAAATTGTTATAACTTTTCCTACGAAGAGGAAATCCTACCGAAAATTGAACGCAGAACGAATTTCTACAACTAAACTTATCTCTATGACTACAAATCTACGATAAAACATCTATTGTCAATAAACTGTTTAGAACAGTCAAACACAAAACATATACAACTGACTGTCCAGTATTTTAAAATTGTCGGGATCAAAAACCGACTCCTGCACAATACTAAATGAAAATATTAGCCAACTCAACACACTAGATGCATTGGTGAACAGTTTACACTTGTAAAAACGATGGAAATTAAACGGCATGAGATAATAACAGTAAATAGGAAAAGGCAATCTTAATGACGAAAAGTGATTCTTCACTGTTAACGAGTAGTGTGAACACAGATTCTTTCGTTTGCCTTTTTGAAAATTACTGAGTTTAATTAAACTATGCGAAAATGATGCGTAATTAAGCTGAATTTCGACCCAGGCCATTTTGTCAAGAGCGCGTCGTTTTGCGATCGGTCTTCTTTTTACACATGCGTGGTTTAAAAATGCATATTATTTTGAGCAAAGAAAAGGTAGAAACCTACTTTTTGTGATCGATTGCACACGCGTCAAGATGCACTGAAGGGAAATCCGCCTTAATTCTGGATGCTATTTTTGTGGTACGACGAAAATAATTGTTGCCAGTAGGTGTGATTTCGTTGTGCTTTCACATAATTAACCAGCCAATATATTAAATACTATTTGAGAGTTATTTTAAATTAGCATGGTCTTTTGAGGACAGTAAGTCTTGCCAAAAGCACCTCACACTGCATGATATGCCCACGTGCTTTTAAAGAGTCAAGAAGGGCAGCCTTGCCAAAACGACATCATATTTATGCTGCGCTAAATCAGCATGCAAGCGTTCAACTATACGTACACCGTTTGATCATCATACATATCAATAGCAACATCTTCTTCTGACAAAGTCCGACGTATATTCATTTCAATTGCCCGCATAATTCTCTCTTCAAATTGATCAGCCTCGTCTTGACATGGTGTATGTTCAAATTCTTGCATTTCGGTTTCCTTACATGCAGGTAACTGCTCAAGTTCTTCATCTTCTCCATCAAGTCGAGGTTTAACTAGGCTATCATGTGACATTTCCCCATCTGAATCATCTAGCATACCTACGAAATCAATAATTCACAGTAAGAGAGACGAACAAATCACGGGGAACTCATGTGGTAAAACCATGGGTTAAAGAAGCCACACAACAATGTTCCTAGCAACCCCCAGGACAAAACAGAAAGTTTTCGAATATTAGAAATATTAAAAAATAAAGCATTCTGAATCAAGCTTTGAGCACTAAAAACAAATTTCTTACCGCCTAGTCGAGTAACCTCAGGTGACATCAGATCAGAACTGGAATCTTTAGAATTTGTGCTATGAATGCTGGCTCGATAGATCTGAAATGAGTAACATTAAAAAATAATATCTTTAATTTTCTGTTTGCATTGATATTCTGCAGTCATGCCAAATTTCGTTCGCCTCAATTAACTCGATAGCTTTAATCATTAACCATGCTTCAATGGAACAATTTGTTAACTCATTTACCCTGACGCCCGGCAGATCTCGCAAAGATCACTTGATAACTCCACTTTCGCAGGGGGTAAATGCCACAAAACCCGATTGTAATATTATTTACCTTTTCCTTATGTATATAAAGGAAAAGGGCGAGTGAAATTGGAACGAGGTCGCTGCTTAAAAGGAAACCAAAGACTCAAACGCTGCCTTGAAAGCAAGACCCACCTCTTTTCCATTTCTATCAATGCTACTTAGAGCTGCTGTACTTTCAGGTATAGCAGCATCATCTCGAACGATGTCTTGATATCGTTTAGAAAATGTTCCATCAATATTAGCAGTTGTGCCAGTACTTCCGGTGCCATTCCGTACGACCGTCGGGTCGTGAACTACAATGACATCTTTAACAGTTTGTGTTCCGCGTCTCTGATTCTGCAAGTAAAGAAAATGGACATGAATGAATTATCAGCGGGCACTAGTTCGTTATTCATTACAAACAAATACACAAATCAAGACATCTCAACAATCATTACGTCTTTTATTACACTTTGAGGAGTGCACAAGATCGTATCTGAAGCCTAAGAATAGCCATAGTCAATGCCAAAACATGAATTGATATTTAAAAAGTGGCTTGCCTGTGATATTTTCTAACAAGGAAACATATAAGGGCACAAAAATGCGCCAAGGATAGCGTTGCATCTGTTAGCTAACTATTGCTTCACGGCGTTGCTTTCAAGATAATGTCTTGATTTTCTTGAAAAAAGCTCCGGAACAGTGGGCTTTTGTCGAAATAACGTTTGTCTGTTCATCATTAAGAGGTAATAAAAATAGCAAGAAACTCACCCAAGGGAAATTAATAGCTGTCAACGAGATTCTAGCAGATCCCCTCATTGATTTTTTCGAAGCAGCAGAGAAAGAATGAGAACTCGACCTTGATATTGCACAGAAGCGTCGCCGAAAATCGTCTCGCACCTGTAAAGGGAACTGAATAAGTAAGAATATTTCCATTTCAAACACCCTGTTCAAGGATTGGCGTTAAGAATTTTTAATCACACCGATAATTCAAATCACAACAATTAAGTTTGGGAAAATATTTAAAGCCTTGCAAGAAGGCCCGGGGATCGCAAATGCTCTGCAGAACGCTATGAGGTACAAAGTTAAGCGTAAATGAGAACAGATTAAAGTTTTAAGGAAATCGCAAATGCTCTGCAGAACGCTATGAGGTACAAAGTTAAGCATAAATGAGAACAGATTACAGTTTTAAGGAAATCGAGAAAGAACTGCTGAAAAAAAATAGCAAACCTTTTCATTCATGATGCAGTAGAAGATAAATATGTACATTCCCTGTGTAAGATTATAGAGCGTCAAAGATTAAATGTTAAAGAAAAAAACTACATTTGAGGACAAATAAGGTACAGAATTTTGGACATTTTCCGGCCCTATTTCTCCAGTGGGACATAACCACTCTTTGCAGCTCCAATAGAAGCAAACGATAATGAAGAGGCTTTTTCAAGGGCCTCCCTAGCGTCATCGGGTTTAGAATATTTAGAATATAGAATATCATTTCCAGTTTAAGGTTAAACAGAATATACACAAAAAATAGTAAGTTAGAGCTTAACACGATCGCTATTTCATCAATAATTCATATTTTATTTAAAAGCCACCTGAAAAAGATCCTTGCATATGTTACAGAGATATGTCTCACCTGAAAAGCATTGCAAAAGGTGAATAAATACGCCATAACAACAGCGTCATCGTTGATATATAATACTCCAAACAGCCATGTTATCCCCAGAAGAGGAACCAATCCAACAGAACCTTTTGCCCAATAGCTATGACAAGAAAAGAAGAGATGTAAATGTTGTGATTCATTAGACACGCTAACATGAATTAACATAGCTACATGCATATTCATTAGATCTGATCTCTCTTCATCGGAACTCTATGCTATCGATCTTTAATGTCACTTTTAGAACAAGTCTTACTTATTGCCTTTCATCTCCTTCAACAATATCTAGCTTATCTACCTCGATAAAAGTATAACTTTACTGGAACATCTTATGTTGACCTTTTCAAGGATACAACCAGCAAAAATCTAAGAGTTTTGGGAGACGAGAATCCAGTACAGGAAAACAAATGTTTTCACTTGATTTCAAATTACTTCCACCATTGGAACAACTCTAATAAAATCGGTTAAATAATAAATGAAAGACAAACCTTATTTTGTCCATAGTCCTTCTCATTTCTTGTTCTCTGGCAATAATTGACGAATTGCGCAAGATGGTTCTGAATGTCATTACTAAAAATACACTGTTGACCTGAAAATAAGAGATATTTGAAGCTGAGAACCAGTATACATCGGATTAAATAATAGATAACAACAATTACAAATGACACAACTATCATATGGTTCAACATCTATCAATCGCATAATTAAAAATGGACAAAAATAACAGCGATCTCTGCTAGTTCTATTTGCAATTACAAATGCGTTTCTTCAGCACATTTTATGAATAAGCAGCCGTAAATTTAACGATGTATGACTTACCAAGATGATAACAAGCACAGGGACAACAAATGCCCATATAAAGTGATCCTTCGTAGACAGCCAACAGCTAAAAAAAACAGGGAACGCTTTAAAATTGGATTGACAGTGCAACCAAAAAGTAATCATGAACAAATATTGGAAGAATTAAGCAGTACCCAATTTTTGAAACTTAATAACATTTTTTTTCATTAAGCTTTACAGAAAATTCCAGGTAATTTTAAGAATGGAACAAACCTATTATAGCAAGACATTTTAGTACAGACAAATAAGAAGCATCAAATATCACTCTCTGAATAGGATGAGAGCATAAATAATAATATGAACGCGTTGCATAGATGAGGACAATTAACTAATTGGTCTAGTGGTGCATGAGTTGTTTAATGGTTCTCGCTGCAAATGTATGACTCCGGGTATTCGTTCCTTTAGATATGCTGGACCAACTTTGTGGAATAATTTGCCATTGCAAAAGTTGCAAAAGAGGGGCTCAAAAAAAAACGGATAAAAATCTGTGACAAAGTCACCTGTTGCACGATTAATGAAAGCGATAAACGAGCAACATGCAAAAATACATAAGCATGATAATGATACTTTCACTCACAAGCTATCATTTCCAAACCCATGAGGATGTGAGCCGCAAAGAACGACAGAGAGAACAGCTGGGAAACCTAAAGGATAAATATTTTAATGATTTTATTATTGAATGGCTTAACAAGCCTACGTACTGAGTTTTGCAGCAAATTTGAAGATTGAAGCATACTAAATTACAAGTGATTTCGGTGCTTATCAGTATCAGAAAAAATACTACGAGGCAGCTACATGTACCTCTTAGAAAAAACCTCTTCTTATCTGAGGCCTCTCTGTTGGTCTATGGCTACCTGCAAGTGATGCAGCACTTTGGAATATTGATTCACTTAATTGAAAATTCTTACAATCTTAGCTATAGTGCTTCATCTATATTTCATGCAAGGTACAAAAAAATGTAGAAAGAAGATAAGACTATATATTAATTGTCACTGCCAATTGTACTATGTTCCCATTTTTATCCGATTACTCAGTACCATTACTAATCTAATCATCAATGTTGAGCCATGCCTCCTTAAAGTCTCCATTGCAGGCAAAGATATATGATTGCATTGGAATAGTTTATTGATTTCGATTCCTTCTTTCTATTGCCAATACCTGTATTTAAAAACATTTAAAAAATGCTAAATTTAATATGTGAAGTAATACGTACCCCAACAAATGGCGTAATAATGTTTTTTGAAACCATCTCCTCTCGGAAATATTTGAACTAACAGTATATACAGTTGAACTCCTTCCATAAGCATCCACAAAAAAGCAACCAGCAAGAAGTAGTAAAGAAACGTTGCAAAAACAGTGCATACGATCTGAAAAATAAAAGACATTTCCCCTAGTTTGTGAAAGTATAAAATATATAAAACATTCAGTTAGACATTAAAATGTCGTAGGAGCTAATTTGCTGCCCCAAAAAAGAGTATTCTATACCCTCCATTAACTCGCCTTATTTTATCTATCACCGAAAGCAATGCATAGTAGTTAATATGAAAAATTGGTATCTACAGCAAACAAAAACAAGAATATGACCAAAATATGACAGAAAGGTTCTAGTACTTCTTGCCCGACTGAGTTTCTAAACCTTACCTTGTTCTCTGTCCTGGAGATGCCAACCACGAAAACGACGTAGGCTAACGCCAAAGAGACACACAAATTCTTATGTATTGTGTTGCGCACAGATTGCAACGATCTGCAAAATAGGAATATATAATTCATTCCCACTATCAACCTTCGTTTACCTGCGGTAGTCTTAATGTTGGGTTGCAAAATGTTGGGTTGCAAAATGTTGCAGGACTTTATTGCGAAAACTTAGAGCTATACAGTATACAGGTTGCACAATTGTGTTCGAATGCAACACACATTTGCATACAATGGAATTTTTTCAGTACAGTCGGTAAAGACAATACGTTTTGCCAACACGGGGAAATCTAATTTTGTGCTACAGTCAGAATGTAACTAATATTGCAAGCAAATCATTCCCCGATACCGTAGACAGCAGAGCCAGAAATATCAAAAAAATGTGCCCAACATTTGTGTTGCAAATCACTTTGACGGGGTAGTACTACAAGCAGGACCAGAAATTAAATATATTTCTATATTCACAGGACAACCAAAAGTAAAAAAAGGGAATGTATTTCAAAGGGTGTTTCTAAGGAAAAATTATTATGCCCAAATCGTTTCCGGGTCTAGCTTATTTCATGACCACTCATGAAATTGCGAACTGTTTTATTACCAAGAAGGTTATTTGAGAGATTTTCAGTCAATCATAGCAAAATAACTAAGTTTACAGAAAACATATTATTTGAACATAAGACGATGGACTCACTTGCAATTGACAAAAATGCTAAGTGCAAGAATCAAACACAGAAGACTGATTCCAATACCAATTTGAGTTATAATCATCAAAATTAAGCCATGTCGGGCCTGAAGAAAACGAAATTAAATATATTCAGAAAAGTAGTAAATAAAGAAACAGCAAAGCTGATTGAATGGTGAATAGCAATGATTTCTATTTCTAACTTTCTATTTCAATGTTCCTGCACACCATATGCATGTTTGATTTTAGCATTTTCCCCGCGTGCTCTTCATTTCTCGTTACCTGCATTTCAATTTATCTAATCGTATTTTCTTGCTTGCTGAACGGATCATCCTCTTTTATTGTACTCAGCATTTTAATGTTCAAAATAAAATTCAAAGTTAAAGACATGATCATTTTGACGCGAAATGAAACACTTTTCGTTGGCAAAAACCAACCTTTTGCTAACAAAGACATAGAGATTTAACAAACTCAAAAGTGGAATCCAAAAATAAAAGCGAATCAAAGGTGCAATATGAGGTTAACTTACACTGAGTTTAGTACTATTAGTTCGCATGAGAACAGCAAAATTGGTAAAATGGCTTGTGTGACAAACTGTCTCATCAGCTTTAACTGAAATAGTTTCAACTCCAGCTTGGGACCATGTAGGTGAGCTAAAAAAGGAAGAAAGTAACAATTAATATACCTTACATAACCAGTCCAAACAACTGATGCATCCAAACAACAGTTAATCCAATCGAGAGGAACAAAATCATAGAATATTTTGCAACTGATTTTTAGGAGGCAAACCAAACAAAAGCTTATTTCTACCTTGAGTTAGTATTCCAGAAAGAGCATTTACTTTCCGCCTTCTTTGGATCAAGTTTCTACAAGAAAAAAAGTAGTCTTTGCTATACAGCCCCAAAGACAGAAATGCTTACGAAAACGTGCATTGCAGTCGATGGAAATTTCTTGCTTGAAGTTTTGGAAAGACAATGAAGAATGTGCAGGAAGGAAAAATAGTACAAATGGAGTGAAACTTAAAACATTGATTAAAATGAAATGAAAATCATGGTCTATTTGAACTCACCACTAATGACTTTCCGGAGATGACAACCGGCTCTGGAAATGGCCTAGTTGGCTTCGGTGAAATAGCCAGCGATGTCACGAATGTGTTGACAAATACAGATCTCGACTCAACAGCATTTGTCCCTCGGACACTGAAAGGGCAGAAAGAACACAAATTCAATCACCAAAGATGTGGGTTCGCTGAAAGACATTTTGCAAATGGACATCGCTCAATGCAAATCAAAAATAATCAACGATTTCTCTTGGCGTAATTATTTAAATTTTTCCTAATAGTGGCGTAGTTGTATAAGAAAATTGCAAAACATTCAACTACAACTCGCTAATTCAAATAACTTCTATTTGATTGGAGTCTGACTTTGAGAAGAGTGATTCATCCATTGATATTATTTTGAAATCATATAATTTGAAAGTGATGCTACAAAGGAAACATCATTGAACGGGGGCTCATAATGGGAGAACATGCTAATAGCCATCTCGACAGCTATGCCCCGGTTTCACACTTACGCTTGTTCACCAGACAGAAGTTTGCCAGCATTTCTTGCTACAATACAGACCGAGAAACATTTCGAATTCCCACCTATAAATAAGAGCCATTTTCATTATGCAATAAGGATAACAATCACGCCATTGAAAAATTCAAACAACAATGGAAATTTAAACAATTTATGAAATAACCAAATGCAACTGAATACCAACTAACATTATTCCTATTCAGAAGTAAACATTACGCGGTAATGATTACCTGCTATATCCTTGATTGTTTTTCTAGGTATGTTCACTTGGCCTAGCAGCTTCCAATCGGAATTCTCCAATGTTGCTTTGCCCTTCAAATCGTTTGACAGCAGACTTACACTTCCACTGCCATTTACGGCAATAGCTTTGGAGCTGGAAACTAAAACGATCCATTTTCGTTAATAATATCTCTAATATAACTTTTACACAAATAGTGTGGAGCACAGTTAGCGTTAAAAAGTGTCAAACTACAAATAGTTATGCCTAGATATCTAAAGATCGAAAAAAATAGAAGCAAAAATCCATAAATTGAGTAGCCAAAAATATTTATTGAAAGTGGAAAACAAATTCAAAATAGGTTTTCAAATGAAATGAAGTAATATTGCGTAGACACCCACCAATATTTGGGGTAATGGAATCTATGTAGTCTATTGATTCTAATTGGCTTTTACTTTGTGCTTTAATCACAGCCAATGCAAGATCCTCGAGATTTCTAAGTAAATCTCCAACAGTCTTCATTCGGCGTTTCTAAAATCAAGGCAATTCAGATATATAAATAATTAACATACAGTATATCAAATATGTTATCGTGATTACGTGCTTCTTTTATCTACAACGAAGCTACAATCTCATAAATAATTCCCGCCTACTGAAGAGCATCAACAGATGTCCATGATAGAATCAAATGAAAACAAAAAAAAACAACGAAATGCAGGAAATGTTTTTACAGATTTAGACAATAAAAATACTTTTTTGAGAAAATCATACATGATATACAATAGGGTTCAATTAGTCATAATCGAATCTCAAGTTGACTTTTAAATAGCACATTTCTAAATCGCATATTTAGTTCGGGCCAATGGCCATTAGTTTGATGGTTAAGAAGGGGATTTGTTATTGAATGAGGCGATATATAAAGGTAAAACATGGTCACGTGACAATTCTGAAAAAAATTACTGTGCTCCATGAGATCAATCAAGGTATGTCCGAACAATGAACACCAGTGACTATGATGACAGCCAGAAAGGATGATTGGATGGCCTAGCTCAATATCTAAGTAACGGGACTTCTTCGCTATAATTCTCTCAGTTTTGCCTTATATGTCGGATATTTTTAGTTCAGCACAATTATACCGGTGGTCCTGTTAGCAGTTTTATTAATCAAATGTAAAACAACCGAGCCTTCAATACTATAAACCTTCAAACTTAACAACGTGGAAGTTCGGAGAGAAATCCTATTTTATAAACAGAACTGGATTCTTCGGGTTATCACTTTGGGGGGCCTTTGCCTTTATTTGTTCTAGAGATTATAAAGCTTTAATATGATAGCATTTGCTAACCAGTTTATGTCCCAGGGTTGTATACTCATTAAGTCAAGGAAAACAAAATCATGGCGGATAATTCAGAGCTTTAATGCCTATAATCCTATTAAAAATATCTCTTTTTAAACATTTTGTGAAACATTTCTCAGCGTAAATCGAACAAAGCACCAAAATGCAATTCGCAAATCTACACTGGAGTCTCTGATCCTATAATTGAATGATTAGCCTATATTTTGACAGACGTTCATAAAGCGAAGCGTGAGTCAAGACACGGGTAAAATTGTGCCAGATTTTCATTGGGAGAGTTCTCATTTTTAGTAAAACGTAAAAAAGCTGTTATAATTGTGCCCTTCCCCAGCCGACGATGAGCCTTAGCGTGGGCGAAGATAAGAATGTTGTATATGTGCTGAAAAAAATAAGGAATAAAATCCTAAAAGCTTTACAGCCGATTTGAGATATGGATAGGCCTTAAAATATCATCAAATATCAAGGGAACAGAGCAGAGAAAGGGCATACCGCTGTTAATTCATTCCATGCACTGCTGTCTAAAAGATTGTTTCCAACTTCCACGAAGCCCTGAATAAAAAATTGCATTTTTGACGTTAAAAACGCATCGAAAGGCGAAGTTGATAAGTGTTAAGAAGTGCTTAAAAGTGAAAAAGGCGGCAAAACGTTTATGATTGTAACATAGCCATTTTAAATATTCAAATATTTAACGAAGATACGTCAGCTCATGCCATTAAGTTGAGCATTTTATGTAGAACACCACACACAAATTTTAGAAATGTATGATATTGTCTCGATATTGTGTAGTGGTGCTATATAGAGATTGCTTGTGGCCATTGACGCAATTTGGAAATTGGCTCTACGACTGCCAGCGGTGAAAGAAAAAAGATTTAATGCATGCGAACCCTACTTAACTTTTTATGCATACGTGAAGATATAAAATCTGTTAAGTTATAGCCTGTTGCACTTACTCTGTTAAGTACAGTTAACTCTCCTTTCTTTGGGTTCTTTAAATCCACTTTTATTGCTTTAACTGTTAGGTCTCTAAGCTGCTGTGTGATGCTGATAACATCTCCGGCCACTAGAGGATCCTTTGACTTGACCAATAATTCGTTTATGCTTGAAATTGATGGTATATTTGGATTGTTTACCTGATAAAACGCGACTGCTATTAAAATAGTGTTCAAGAAATAAAATAGGATCAGTAGAAGGGTGAAATACTAGCTTCAATGTAATTTCTTCATAAATATTGTTGAATTACTAAGTTTATCTTGAACTTCTCCTTGTGTAATATATCTTAGAAACATAACTAAGGAACGAGAAATGGGAGCGGCAAAAGAAATATAAAATTTAAGATGACAGAGTAACTTGAAGATGAAAAAGTATTCTTACATTCTTCTGAATTTGCTCCAAAGAATTTGAAACACATCCTGACGTGTCTATGAAATGGGACCATTTGGCCTGTCCGTTTTTTGTGACGAAACATTCTCTTGAAGCAAATCCTAAACATGTATGTAAATACTTATGATAAATGTAAAGGCGCATACACTTAAATATAAAGAACTAAATATTCATAAGCACATAATTTTCTAGACGTTTCGATGTTATAAATCTCCTTTCATACAGTTGTTAGAATTTGTAAATATCTAATGGAAGATCACTAAGGCAAGAAAAGTATTGTTAGTGAAATTGCAAAATGGAACAATTCACTAAAACGACAATATCGAAGCAGTAGTGGGCCCGATCCTCTAGTAATCGTCAATTCAAATTAGGTTGAGTTAATTCAAGTGAAGCTTAACTGGGTGATGCATAAACGTTTCACGTGCAACATCAAACGAAATTAAGCTAAAAAGGAAAACTTCGGTTAACTACACAGTTATTGCGACTAGGGAGATTTTAAATCCTCGACAGTAGCTACTTCGATGTAAAGTCACATCGCAGAACCGGCAGAACTCGTACGAAACAAAAGTTCTCTCGTCCTTTAATATATTGTTACAACCTTCGAACTTTAAACATGAAAAATCATCTTGACAAGAAGGAATAGCAGGAACAAGGGCCATGCAAAGTAAATTATATTTGTCAATTCATATAAAATTGGAAAAATGATTAGAAATTGCTGTTAGGCTACCAGTAAAGTTTGTAAATTTTTCTGTAGCATGAAAAGAAAACTAGCAAATGAGAATCTACATAAAAATACAACGATGGTTATAACAGGATATAAATGCTATATTTCATTAAAGTTTAAAGTTTTAGAATGGTAGAAATTTAATAGACAACCAGTTAGCGGTTTCGGAGGACAATACGCTTAATGAATATAGCTGGTTAAACACGTGAGAAAAAGCGTTTATTTCGTTGTTATGTGGTTTGCTATACGAAAGAGTACCATGAATCTTTCAAATTTAAATTGGGCTTTTTGCCATACAAAAAGACAGATGAATGAAGCAGTCAAAGAAAATCAAGATTTATCATTTTAATCTCAATGCGGTGCATGAAAACCCGATAAATGAATAAATGACTAACAGGGAATTTACTGAAGCAGTAAACAAAGCCTAGATGATTTTATTCCTTTCAATTGTTTAAGAACTGATGGCTACTTCTTTATTCATGTATAACATGTGGTCACGTTATTCCCATAGATATATTTTTCAAATCCAGACAATAGACAAGTCAAAACAAAAAGACATTTAATTTATGCAAGCCAGTGAGAGAGTTTGCTTGCATTTATTATGTAAATTGTAACTGTTCGTGGTTGTTAGACATTTTCAAATTTTTGCTTAAAGTTTAACCGTCTATCTCTAGAACAACGATAAACAGAATCACTTGCACAGATAAATAGGTCTAGATTTAGAGCAATTAACAACTAGAAAAAACAGTTTAATAACGCCAATTAGAGTTTTTGCCCAGTCTGTCGAAGAGGTGCGCAAAACAAGAGCTAAAGCACGTTTTAGCCATGGCATACATAGCCATAAGTTAAACAAAGACATCTCCGAATCCTAGCATATAACAACCACCTTTACATTCAACAAAATGAAGGAACATCTCTAGTTGCGATATCTCTATTGTTAGAGAAGAGAACAAAATAATTGCTATTGAAATCATAGATGGAGGAATGATCTACACAAGATAGCTTATCTCACCTGAACTTGCCGCAGGACAAGGCTCTTTCCATATGCCACCTGTAGGTTTCTTTTTCCACACAATTTTCCTGAAAACTTCTTCACCACAAAATAGTCGACTAGCTGTCGATGCTGTTGTAGGAATAGCTATATTTTGGAAAAAAAGTAGATTAAGGAAATCAAAAGTCAAGTCAGTTAAAAAATTAAAACACTTTCTTCTTTTTAGAACACACGAGAGCTTACAAACCAGTAATTGATGTGAAGAAAAATTGTTGAGGAACCAATTTCCTAAAATTTATCCACTTCAGCTTAATAAATAGTCGTTAAAAGTGGAAAAGGGTTTAAAAAAAATAATAAGGATGATGATCCAATTCCAATAATCATCAAACAAAATAGTAAATTATCCTAGAGATGAGAAATAGCAGGGGCACTTGAAAAACAGATCCTTACTTTATAAATGTAGCTAAAAATGTAGCTATATCATAAAGTAATATCTGTACATAACAAGCTTTTCTTATTCTTCTGAAATCTCGTTATTTCCGTGTAGTTGGAAATATTTCGTAGACCTTGGCATTATATGCCTTTATCATCAGTTTATACCAGTTGCTATATTGTAGTCAAGCTTGCACATGGGAAAGCTGAAGAAAAAATAAGAAAAGGGGCGAAAAGATAACTATTTCGCGTGTTTCCTAATTCACAAAATTGAAAAACGTATGGAAAAATATAAGGAATATTCGACACTATGTCTCCCTTAGATTCTATACGATTACAAGCTGAGGAGGATATCTGACGGCAAAAAAAAACAGTCTCAAGTCTACGGAAAACGATAGGATAATGAAACTGTCTGATTTATCTGCGTCATTCTCACCTGAAACTATAGAAGATTTGCCATTGGCTCTAGCAGTAGTTGTTTTATCATTCCTAGTTACTGTGAAGCCTTCAGTGGTAACCGCTGGTCTCGCTGTTGAGATATAATGGGAAGGAGGTGTTGATTTCGGACTACCTCCTGTGTGTGCGTTCCTTGAAGTCGTTTTCTTAACATGTGTAAATGAGTTTGAAATGGACGATGCTCTTGTAAATGCTCGTGTTGTGGATACTTTAGCAGACGATGGAAGAGGGCCTGTCTTCACAGTCGTTGTAATAACTTTAGGCATGCAAAAAAAGGCAAACAAAACTTAAAGTCTTATTCAAAAACAATTTGGTATTCTGAATAATTGGTTTAAACAGTATATTTGTCTGTTAATTGTCGCACTCGTAAATCTATATGCCTTAGTGTAGTGGATACAGCCAATAGGGCGGGCTATTCACTGGGTGTGGTGGATACCCCTTACATGGTAGGTTCTTATGCTTTATAGCCACTGCGGGTTATTGGGGGCTTTTGTGCCGTATGTGGTGGATTACCTTTAAAGAGTAAAAACCCGGCCTACAAGTCGCATACAGTACACAAAAGCTTGCTTGCATAGTATAACTGAAAATAACAACAAATACACTTAACATAAAATAATCAATGTATACCATACACTTTTTCACATCACTCAATCATGAGTCAAGCAATCATTATTAAACAACATTTAAATTCGTTATTTCTCATGATATCAATTCATTTAATTTCACCTTTCTTTAAAAGATAAACATGAAAGAAGACGAAAAACCGCGAGTAAAGCCTGAAAGTACCCAGAAAGTAGTGTTATGTAGTGATAATTCAGTTTCGAGTCATTTCTCAACCTAAGCAGAATGGATACAGTATCCTCTACAGCTTATTTCCTTCCCTTTTGACTAATTCCCCCAAACAGACGCTCGAGTATAGAAAGAATTTATTCAAAGTTCTATTCAAAGAATTTATTCAAAGGGATGTTGAGATGTGAAAATTGCGTGCGCCTCCCTAGAGATCTATAGTATAGGAAAAGCTGCTTTAAGTTCAGCATTTAAAGGGGATCCATGGATAAGATAAATGAAACAGAGGGGCATTCAATATAAGGTTCTGTGAACAAGGTTGTTCTTTACTGGCATTTCGGAGCATTCCTTTAATACCAGCTTGGATAATTCCAAATCTAATAAGCTATTTTTGAAATTTACTAAAAGTGTGTTGGAATGTGTTGATGTTGTAATTTATTTAGCATTCGTGCATTATAGCATGGTTATTATCCAGGTAGTTTAACATATAAGAAAGTGAAAACGAGTTTAGAAACCAAGAAAGGTCCGGAAATGATAGGCACTTCGAGACAGACGTTGCAAACAAATGCGGTGGTTGGATGTCGAAGAGCTAGATATGGTAGCAAGGAATTCTCATTGCTGAGCGTTTTCAGAAATACGTGCAGTAGAGGCCTGGGACCAGAACCTAATAACAAGGTTTTATCCTACCTGGAGCAGCAATGCAAGACCAAGTGCCAGAGAAGCCCTTTTCGCTTGTGCTGTCGTCACTTTTAAACTTGGCAGTAATACTTGGGCCAGTCGATTTCCATCTCATATCAAACAGCGCGCCACAAGCTTTGTTCTGCTTGAGTTTTCCAACACTTCCTTCAGCAGATAGTTCATTAGCTCTTTGAGAGGATCCATCAAAGAATATTAAGTAGTCGAAAGCACAAGTCTTGTCTGCTTCAATATTAATTCTTCTTAAGTTCACAGATACAACATGACGATACGGGCAGTTAATAAACCAGATACAGTTTGAGCTGTCCGGGTAATTTTGGGGATAATTTGGTGTACTAAGATTGCCACTGAGTGAGCCTGCGTAGTTACCACCGCACACTGCAACTGCTGCAAGAAGAAATTGCACACAAACCCAATTTAACGATAAAAGCTTTCGAGGCATTGCATTTCGTAGCAAGATATTTTGCAAGCACATTTCATGATAACGAGCAAGTCGAATTCAGTTCTATCTTGACAACTACACCTGCAAACCGACTTCTGAATACTGTATATAGCTACTCAATGCTGGTATGGGGGATTGCACAAGAAGGAAAAAAACGACGCTTTTCATAACCTTAGTGGCTCAATAAGAATCATTTGTTAGAAACAGTATTCAATAGAAGTGCTGCATATTCTAGACGATTCACAGTCTTGATTTACCATAAATTTTATCATTCGAAAATACAGCTGGTTTGAGTAGTTATGTTATTATGTGAAAAATCATATTACAGAATTTCTATTACCCGTCTGAAAAGAGCCGACACAAACCGTGATTGCTTTATATTGTCGCTGGTTGAATTGAATGACAATTAATTGTATCTTTTTGAGATTTGCATAGGCGGTGAGGCCAACAAATTTCATGACCATAGCTATGTTTGTCTCCGTCATTAATGACAATAAAAATATTTTCACTATTTTGCGAATGAATATTTACCTGCATAGAAGGCCTAAATGGAAGAAATGGGGAATATCCCTGACAAACTAAGGCCCCCTCTTGCCTCAATCGAGCATAACAATCCCTTAATTAGGAATACAATACCTAGTTTAACCAAGGCTCAGGCCTTGTTTCCATTACTCCTATTTCATACTTCTTCGCTTTCAGATAAATCCGTTTTCGTATTTTCTTGAACCGTTCCCATTACTCTGGCCCACTCCGTTTTCGCCAAGAGAGCCTGACACGAAAACGAAGGTGTTCCCATTACTCCGTTTTCATATCCTTTGTTCGAACATTTGTTGAAATTGAGTATGTTGTCAATTGTTATTGCATCGTTTTCAAATGACTCCGTTTTCGAATGACTCCATTTTGAACATCGTTTTCGAATGACTTCGGTTAGGTATCAAATGATTCCGTGTTCGAGCCAATTAATGGGAAAGCAAAATCAAAAACGGATTCATTCAGCTCGGTTTTCGTAGGAAAACGGAGTAATGGAAACAGGGCCTCAGGAATATCGAGGAAATTGAAAATAATTCTTACCTGCATGATCTTGCAAAGCAAGCAGGGATAATATAATCCAAAGTGCCTGAAAGAACGATAATGTAAAATTAGGCAAAAATAAAACCAAAATAATGTATAAATGCAAATGCAATCTTAATTGACTTGAAACTCGTACAACCATTTTCATTAATAGATATCAGGTCAATTCTAAAAAGGCTCGAAACCCTCTAAAAACATAGAAAAACAAGTTAGGGGTTCGTGTGTTTAGCTGTAGCATATGGACCGCAGTTAATATTATTATTCTTATTTTAAGCGAATCATTCTCCAATTCGGGGTATAATTCTATGACCTTTGTTAGGCCAGGCCATTGCTATTCACAGAATGTTTGGATGGCGTTTTAGGGAAAGGAAACTAGATTTCTTGTGTTGACTCACGAGTTTAATCATACTTAGACAACTTGATACTGAAGGGAGCCATAAACAGCTGCTAAAACACACTAAAAATATTAGCACGCTTATGCAGTCGTTTATAAGCACGAACGATGCGAGGGCAGGTGGCCCTCAAATATGTTACCAAAGTTGCCAGTATATCCGAGGACTGCACGGTCATACGGGAATGTGGCCTAGAAGAAGTTGTACTTCAATTCAATTCTGAACATGATTAGGATTTTCCTACCCAGTTCTGGCATGTTCCATTTTTGGAGAGATGAGCGAGCATATGTCCAAGAGCCGTTGTCGTTCAAACGTTTGCATCATATGAGCATGCGCTTATATGGAAAGAGTAAAAGTTGAACTGCCTGTGCTCACCCGGACGTGATTAAACAAAAGGACATTACTCTGTTACGCCTTCGCATGGGCTCCTTCTGATTGCCCGGAATCAAAATCATTAAACAGAGTGACTATAATGAACCCAAAATATGAACAACAAGTAGGGGAATGTCCTTGAAAAAGTACAGGCATGACCACGAACAACTATATATATCTGTTCAGTAAAGAACTTCACTCTAACGAAGAGCTCAATTCGTAGAAAGACAAGAGAAAAATGTCCTGATTTTTTAAAGCTCAGCCCTACAGATCCCCCGACCCCTATAGATGAACTAGCATCATAATTAAGATATGAGGTAACACAGCTGGTGAAGCGATATCAAATGAATTCCTGGTGTTTTTATTTCATATGTGACCATCTTAGGAACGATATAATCGACAGCTTCAACAGCAAAACAATTCAGGAATTTTCCATAATATGAAAGAAATTTGCAAAATCACAAACAACTGAGAAGTTTCTATTTGTAGAAAATATCAGCATTAGTATTTTTTGGGGCCCATGGCGATTTTGGAGTGCTGTTTGAAATGTTGACACGATAAAGCAACATGCAAGGCTGTTTCATGGTGTGATTGATACGCCGACGATGAATTTGACAACAATCAAGTTAGCATGTCCCTATTCATCACATTATCACGATTTAGTTTGACAGAGGGCGTCGAAACTACGGCACATTGGGAAATAAAGTTGAATGGCAAACCGAGGCTAAGCCTCGTGTGGAATAAACATTCTTAGTAGATTCGAGACAAGAATAGAATCGTATACATTCTACTCTATTGCAATACATTTTTCTTTCCAATCGCATATGAAAAGAAACTCCATTCTCTCGAATTGTGGGAACACTTATAGTTAATACTCCCTGACTACAGAATTGCAGCTTTATGAGTGTAAAATAATTAAAACATTTACAAAAAAGTCATCCAGAATTTATCTAAATGAAGTACTGAATAATTTTCTGAAGGCCCTGTAATGGAAAGCAGACTATCATCCATTAACTGCTTCACTAGATTATATACGATGATGTTATGATGTTATGATCTGGCTGGCAAGGAACAGGAAACAATTAAAATGAATCATTTTATTCTAGAGCAGCCATACGTTAAGATAGCCGATATCAAGTTTTGTTGTTTTACAAAACATAAAACAACTTTCGGATATTTTATCAAAAATATAACAATCCATTCAACAAAAACAAAAGCAAAACGAATGCAAGAAATTTCCCAAGACCCGAAGGTCATTGGTTAAATCTAGTCATAATAACCTTTTGTTAAAAATAAAATTATCCTTTTCAAATTTTGCTTAAACGACCTGTTGCGAAAGCTGAGAATGACTTTTCTAAACTCTATCTAAATCTGTTGCCCATATTTTTAAGACTTCTCATCATACATAAGAATTGTACCAGAGAATTCCTGTTAATCCAGAAATTGAAACTTGGACCGATGCAATTAATCTGTAATGCGCAAAGATGGTCACGACAGCGTCGCATTGTGTTGTCAAGGGCTTCTTTGCTAGATAACAAAGAACAATTTCCGCAAATCCTTCCTTATCAAAGTAGGCCCACTTGCATAATTAAAAGGAAGAGAAACTGAAAGCATCAGGGCAGACATTGGTTGCGTGAGAGGATTTAAAAATGAGGATAATTTAGATTACGATAATGGTTAGGCTGCATTATAAATCAAGTTAGCCAATAATAATAATTTGCTTTTGTCTCTAAACAACAACCCGAACTTTTATATTAAATTATTGCCAAGCTTATCTCTTTTTCCCAGTTTTGACAGATATTTCCCCACTGTATAACCAGAAAGAAAGGCATAGGTGGAAGAATGCTTATTTACGATCTGCACATTTAGAAAAATCCCCATCTTACTACACAACTGCTTCTGTTTCACGTATCGAATTTTCATACAAATATTACAACAATCTTACCATTTCAAAGATCTTCAATTCCTCGGCGTTATCTGTTTACAGCGGTGTCAAAAGACGGAAAATAATTTGGCATTAAAAAGCGAGCGAAGACCTCTAAAGCTCTGTCAGACAAGACACGAATCATTCACTTTGAAGTGTCAATGCTCAATCATGCTAGCTGGCACTTCATTTATCATTCCGGTATTACGATGTGACACCAAGCTCAGCCAAAAGAACTACAATTCTCGTATTAAACAAGAGCAAATCGATAATCTTGTTCCATTGTTTATCTGTTTCCCACGAAATCAAATAGATCACACATTATATGCATAGTTGTTGTTCAAGCATAAAAACGTCATCAACGCAAGAAAATCAGAGTGGAAGCACCGCGAGCACAGCAGTAGCTTTCCTGCGTCAAAAGCTCCAGCAAAGTGACCAGTATTGAAGGGAGCTTGGGCTGTTTAGAATGAAACAAAGAGATGCGAAAATGCTCCTTCACAACGGGTTGATTGCGGATTATTAATTGATGCTAGCAACCGCAACTTTGCGTAGACTCGGGACGTTCCTCAACGATTACGACATGAATCAATTATACACCCTATACCTGCCACTCTCCTAAATTAAATTTCAAGCTTTAATTAAAGGAAACCCAAGGCCAAATTCGAACCAATTTTTCCGCCTCTGTGGGTTAAGTGGCTTGAGAACACCATACATGCAGAAGATCTGAGACCGTTTTTCAGCTCTTTCTGGAAGCTGAGAATTCATGGAATTTGAGATTTTGTGATATCGTAGTGATGACTTGATTGGTTCGTTTATAATTACCAAGGCTGTTTGAACGGCCTTATTCGTCCCACATACTTCGAGCATTAAAATATTAAATATTTAGCCAGAATTTCCCATAATAAAATTTAAGTTTTCCAAACTCTAAACCCCATAATCATATGTGATTCCGAATGCTGCAAAGCTCGATAAGCCGGGTTTACATCTAGGATCTAAACTGCAGGATAATAAAAGATAATATAAATATTTAGGCACCGATTATGTCTACAGCAGCGAAGAAATTCGGCTCACTCACACCTTTTAAGAGCACCAAATCAACAATAAAAAACGATATGATTTCTGTAAAAAAAAATTTAAAGTAACGCGAAATTATCAGATATAAGCCTGCAGGCAGTTGGTTTGGTTGAATTAACTTTGAAATAGTTTGAAACATTATAAAAAAGACTTGTTGCAATACTTGTGTTGTGATAAGGTAAGAAGGCCCACCGTCGAATTTGGCCTCCATTTGAGTCCACAAAATCTTTGAGGCCATTTTATATTTACTTATTTACCTCGTCTAATCGTCGTTGTCAGTTTGTTTTGTTCACAATCACGCATGAACACGAAAACGGATTTTAAAATTAAAAGCTATTCATCTCAAATACCATGCAGAATTTGAGAAAGGCCAGATTTTTCTAATACATTTAATCATTTAAAATAAAATATTACAATTCAAATAACAATAGAACAAAAACTGAATTAATACCACCAAAGAGTGTCTTGCTTCGGCCTAAATTTCTCAATTATAAAAAACGATTTCTAACCTTCGACATAGTAACACCTGCCCAATAGATATTCTCGAAAAAATCAATGTAGACTTTCAAAATAGTCTTCGATAGGTTGTAAACCATAGCTGCTAGGACTTTCCAAAAAAAACCTAACGTTGTCAAAACAGAAGTGTTCCCCTTTCAAAAGTCTGCAAAATCTTTCTTCAGCGGAATGAATAGACAAAACGTAAGCACTTCAGATTCTGAACCTTTATCTATTCTAATCGTTTTAATATGTATGAGCTACTTTTCAATAAGATCGATTCAAGACGATTTTGTGTGACCTCACAAGCTTTGTGTGGAGTGTATTTATAAACAATATCAGAATATGACCGGTTATAGCTATTGTTTACACCAGGGTTAGGCAGCGCTAATATTGCCTTCGATTAATTCTGTCATATTTATCGGCAGCCCCCTTCCCTTTTTTATCCCAATTCACCCTTTCCAAATAGCCATGAAACGATGATATCCTAGGCCCGTTTCCACATAGTAAAAGATTTCCAGTCAAAAAGCATTCAGTCATATCCAAATGCCATGTGGCATAAAATTGGAAACTGGCCTCAAGCAATTTAGGCTTGCAATGACGTAATTAAAGTTACACTTCGTGGCTTTTGGTTGGGCACTGAAATGAATGTAAAACATTTCTGAAACTTCAGAAACACAAGGAGGCGCTCTTAGAGGTTGAGAGCGGCAAATGTAACCTTGGTGCTTTCGGCCAAAACGCTGTTGCTACAGGTATTATAAAATTGGTAAAGGGAATGGGGAAGAACTGTCGATCGTTAAAATAACCTAAAACCATCACAAGAGGAAAGCAAATTCTAGAGTCTATCCCGATTAAACTTAAACCGACGCCTGAGCATAGAAAATTGAAAGTAATTTCCTCAGCAGCGTCAAGCCATTCGAATCCCCGATTTTGGCATGAAATCACGTTTTATTTCTGTAAAGCTACCAATTAAAGTCAGCAAAGTTGCAATAGTAGCTAGCATATGTAATATTTATTACGTTAAAATCCGTGACACAACAATTAAGAAAATCATCTCAAAGTACCTTGTGTGACTAACACACAGTAAGACCATCAAGTAATTAATTACAAATAGAAATTAAGTAGATTGGTTATCTAACAGTGGAAAGAGAAATGTAGATTCGATCAATGAAGTGACAGGATAATTAGAGCTTAAAAGCCAGCTTCTTCTGCTTAACAAAATAACTAATTTAATCATCTGGAAGGAACAAAGACCTTATACAAGACAAACGGAGAGTAACAAAATTTAGTTTGTGGGTCAGGTTTCCCTAACATTCTTAAAAAGAGAAAAGCTTTTAAAGCCGGAAGGAATTCTTCAAAATAAATTATGAGAAGTAAATTAACAAATTATAGTAGTTGACTTTGCATCACATAGAACAAGATCGTTAACAAACTACAAAAGAACCTTTGAATTAGGAATCCGAATGTATCGTCATTATCAGGCCTAGTCTTAGGACGCTCTAATTAATCAGCGTGTACAATCTATTTCTAGTTATATTGTAACGCGACAGCCATGAGCATTGCACTATCAAAACTTGTTAATCAAAAAATGTCCACGTTGGAGATCGTTTCATCGCAATATGAATCTTCGACATACCAACAATGCAGTGCAGCAGACATGGTAAGGTAAATCGCAGCCACATTTCACATCACCGTCACACCCATTATCATGTAATGTAGACAAACGTATTTTGTGTCTTGAATTCAGGACAACATAGAGAAGCAACCTTTTCTAATTGCTACAGCATTCAGAAAAAATCAGAAAAATAAAGCATTGTACCAGATTGCTATTATTCATTTTGTGCCATTATATTGCTTAGATCCCATAGCTGATTTATTTTGCAGTGCTAATATAAAATAAAACATTTTGAGGAATGCAATCTCTAGATCTCTTGATGATGCCTACACCGGCTGTCTGTGGAAAAGCCCTGTGTTCCTTGCTTTTAAGGTTTTCCAGTAATTTACTTTTGCTTAATTCTATAATTGGTATCGAATGTGGATTTGTGTAATTTTCTGCTTTATGTCAAATTCATAAGTATAATCGGGACGCCATAATAGCTACCTCTTTTCAATTTGAAATGCAAATAAATCAGATAGAAGGGAGAGTTTTCCTGCAGGAATTCTGGAAGCCGCAATTAGCAGTTGATATCATCGAAATTAGAAACTAGTAAGATAACACGGTCTAGCTCGGAAGGAACATTGAATTGACAAGTAATTAGGTTCATCCCTAATTACGCATTCCAGGTAAAGATAACAAACATTTGTGCAACCAGCTTGTTAAAGACAAATATACGCACGATTTTTAGCAGGATCTTCGAGACAGCTGAAAATCGCAGGTACTGGGCACCAGTTTGGTACAAATGAAATTAAACATGTGGAGGATATCATCTCTTATAAAGAGTATGAAGCTCTTTGCTTCACTCTTGAGGCTGCTCGACATATCTGCTCCCATGCCTGCTCAGATGACGTAAAACGGGGTTAGTTTACAGCAGACACATAACAGATAATACTAGATGTGTTTGTTCGATCTTATATAGGACAACTTGCATATTCTTACAACTCGGAAAAAATGTACGTGCAGAATGTGGCAAACTCATGCGTAAATGCGGGGTCAAATGGCGTTTGAAAAATATTGTGTTCATGATTGGAGAAACCTCGACCAACGCATTCCATTTTAAAAGCAACTGGCCTATCCGATACGGTTAGACTTAGAGACTTATCACATGAGTCCTAGCTTAAAAATTTGCAGATACCACCTTAATTTAAATCAATATATATAAAGTTTGACAAAAGCCTGCTCAAAATGGGAACACAAAACCTACTCAAATAATAATAAATAATCAAACGTGCACAAAACTGGCCTGCTGTGACAACTTTTCGTCACACCAATAAATATTCAGGACGAGGTTCGTCCATTATATAGAGCTAAATTTCTACGTGTTTTTACAACAATAATGATTGCTACTACTATTACAAAAACGAAGGTCTTGCGTATTTGAGTGACTGGAATAATGACAACGAGGCTTCCTAAAATAGGCCATTTTCTTTGCTAGAAGATTATGA
>WUAR02488868.1:0-13728 GCA_015164055.2 Chrysaora achlyos
ATATTTAAAAGCACTAGAACAAACTTCTTGCTGTACCGATCCTTGTTGAAAACAATCTGACTTCTTCATGACACAACTACTTTACGTCATTTCCGCAAAACTCGTAGTAACTGCTCTTATTCCTGCCAACAATCAAAATACCAAAGATCGAATTCCTATTACTCTCACCTTCCACCCACTCAACACACATATCAAAACATCCTATACAACAATTTCGATCCATTAATTACCGATAATGAAACTTTCAGCATCTTCCATTCTCCTCCCCTGATGGCTTACAAGCGAGCTATAAACATTAGAGACATCCTTGTTCGCAGTAGATTGCCATCTACCATCCATGAATATGGAAAATCACCCTGCAACCAACCTAAATGCTGAACTTGCATCCACGTCAATCCTTCCACAACCATTAGCAATAACGACAAATCCTTCTATATCAATGCCAAAGTCACTTGCCAATCTGGCTGCCTAATTTACTGCATCAGCTGCACGCAGTGTTGATATATTATACATTGGCGAAACATCTCGACAGTTAAATATCCTTTTTGGACCGCATCTTCGAAACGTAGAGAAAAAAGTTCACCTTCAGGAATCGCGAAAAGACGACCCTAATGCAAAAGTTTCCCAGCATTTTAGAACTAGGAACTCTCCTTCCGGCAGGACTCAATAAACAATTTTCTTATCTTGCATAGTTTTGCATTTATAGGCTCCAATATTTAGTTTTTCATCTTCCATCTCATTATCTATACTTCATCCCCCCTTTCCCTTTTTTTCCCCTTCCTTATTTATTTATTGGTGATTATTTCATTATTTATTTCATTATTTTAATATTATTATTTAAAGCTATCACGGTGTATTCCACGTCAGAGATATTCTATATTCTATTGGCGTTCTCTACTTATTTATCATTCGAACTTTACCTTCTAATATATCGTTATACTCTCGCTTCTCCTTTTCCCCTTCAAACAGATTGAATTATCAATTAACTTAGATTGTTATTTACTGTTGTATAATTGTACTTAATACTTTTTTTCAACGACATCATTTCTTAAAAATATTTGAATGAAAAAAGATAATAACCTTGCCTAAATTCCTGAGGGCCTAAATTCCATTACCAACAAGCTTCTATTTCTATCGATCTTCTATTTTGTCGAAATTATTTAGCAAGCTTTTAAGTTCTTTGCTTCACATTTGAGTAAAATTTCAAAAGGAATGAACAAGGGCATGACCAGATAGCTTGTGAAAGCAAAATGCATGCAGCGATAGGACTGCGTAGCGTACTTCGTGCTGTTTTACCTCACTTTAGATTTACGAGACTGCGGCGTCAATTCCGCCATGACCAGCGGCAGACATTTTCCCTCTTGCTCCTTCAAACCTGAAGACGAGTCAAGCTCGAAACGTTGTTCAATTTATTTTCTTTAAGTACCCTGTCGTTTTTTTTTTAAATAATTGATTGATTAATTTCTACTTTGTCGTGTACCCTAATGTTTATGAAAAGAAAGTGCTTATTCTGTTGCGCATCCACGATATAAATTCTCCAGAAACATAAACATATAAACAAAAACAAATTTGGGCCAGGAAATAAGATAATATACATGCCTCGAAAACAAGCATTAATTTTCCGTCTGCTAATCCCATTAAAAGATGGGTTAACTGCGCAAACCCCTCAGGTGTGACTCTACAGAGGCCCTAAAATGAAAATCGAATTATTTAACAAAACGAACAATAATGTAATCTGCCAAAAACTTAATATTGCCTTAACAAGTACATATAAAACAGAGGTTTTAATATTCAGTAGATGCTAGATAATGATTAAATGTCGTAATTTCCTGTTCTCTTTACAGAAAAAATTAATCTTCAGCTTACTGAAGTTTCTTGTTACAGCCTCATGTGGTGCTGAAAGCAAAGTGACTTCAGCATTTTTTGCATGCAGGGAATGTTATATTACTAGTAATAATCACACAGAGTCTGACTTGAAAGGTTCTGAAGTGGCGTTTGTCTTCCTACGACAGCTCATAGCTACATTGTATTTCGAAAGCATGGTCTTGCCTCAATGACACTAAAAGGTGTCAAGAATGATGCAGACAGCAACAACAACACACAACGACATGTGCTTGAGACTAGAACATTTCTAGCTTCTCTTTCGACAAGATATGGAGTTTTAAATGTGGTGTGTGTGATCGAAAAAATTAACATTAAATTACCTTCGGATCGCCTAGTCCAGAATCAAACCCACAAGAAACAAGAACTAGCTCAGGCATAAACTGAAATAATGAAATAACATCTGCTTACGATAAAAGTTTCTTAGTTTTAGATAAGAAGACTAAAAAAAGAAGTCAGCAAAGGAATTTCAAAACAAAAGAAGAGAAAAGTATGTTATAACAAGATAACGACAATTGGCCAAGAAGAACAGAAGAATCAGAGTAAATAATGAATAAAAAATGGATAGCTAAGTCTATGAGATACCTAGTCATACCTCATACGCAACCGGAAGAAGCAGCATCGTGAATGCAGACAAATACTCATTGTCACCCATGCCAATCTGAAAAAAGGAAACAAATCAACAGCTGTTTTTTAACAAATAGATAGGACTATAAACGGTTTACTGAGACAACTTATTGGATGCAACTAAATAAAACAACCTCGTTGATACAACATTGGACTAAGACCATGTCAAAAAAAATTCAAATTAGACAGCAACTTGTATACGACAAGAAAAATAGATATTGATAGTAATTGAATAGCAACTATCTTATTTTATTTTATTTTAATTTTAATTTGGCAAAACGATTTTTGAAGCTTAGCCAACTTGAACACATTCACAGCCGATGTGGAAAAGGAAGTAGAATATACTTGCAAAAAGGAATACTTTACTGACTGGGCACGAACGCAAACATTTAGCTTAAATTTTAGAGCTTGTGCACCTACTGTCCCGAAGAGTGGAAGAATAATACCAGGTAAGGAACCGGCCGGTCGAACCCTACTGTACAGTCAAACCAGTTTCCAATATCCAAATCATGTATTATGCCTGTTAGCTTCTACTAATTTTGAATTCTATAGAAAATATTTCAAATATAAAGAAGACATTACTGTATTCCAAGCGACATGAATTGTTTTGCCTTCTCCATCACCAACACCAACTTGATCGTAATTTGCTTCTCTGAGGTTAGGCCAATATTCTCCATTGTCGTATCGATGAATTGAGAAATATAAGATGCTGAAGAATATGAAGCACATAAAAAACTTAGCAGTTCCTTTCGTAAAGACAGAAATTTGAAAAAATAAAAGATGATTTGAAAAAGAAGCATTATAATAAATTAGATTGAAATGCATAGCTTAAAAAACCTAGTGAAAATAGATACGAAAACAAAAACAAGTTAAATGTTAAACTTCAAAATAAAGTTTAAAAAACCGCACAGCTAACATAGCAAGACGATATTCTTCACCATAGAATCTTATAGTCCCGTTCTGTTAAGAGTAAAGATTTCTTAGCCTTATTTAAAATCTTCATTTAATAATCAAAATTTCAGTAGCTATGAGAGGCTGATAAATCAGAAATAAACAACAACGATTTCGCAACAAATGTCGGCTCATAAAAAGCGCTTTAGGCCAATAAAGGTTGCAAAAACGCTGTCGAAAATTTAAATCGGAGTCAATCAAGTGGGCAGCCGGGATGATCTGCAAGTGCTCGATCTTTACAGCAGAGCCCACTAAAACATCCTATATCAAATTCATAACATATCCATTTTTATGAACTGTAGCATAGCGTCCTCAGTGCATTGTCTCGCCATTGTCCTTCGTAGAATTAAAAGCATGCTTGTCTACTGATATACCAACAAGTTGTAATAAGAATTTGTATGGACCCCTTTCAAAGTTTTTGTTTACAAAAAAGGCGCGCGCATACTGAGAGGCAAAACACGTTTGTTCCAAGTTGTTTTCATTGCTTTACCACTGACAGTTGAGAGTAATTCACTATATAATTATGAACCTCGAGCAGAGCAGAGACATTTAAAAACACTAAGTCGAATACCAGACAGTTGCTGCGTTGCTTTTAGATGTGAAAATAGACGAGAAGGAAACAATAAGCTGCTATCGTTCTACAATAATCTACAAACTGCTGGTGAAAACAATGTAAACAACACTTTGCCTGTCAGTATGCGCGCGTACCATAAAACTTCAGTCGTGAAAGGGGTCTATACAATACAGATTACGGTCTGTCAAAATAACGAATCTTTGACTTCACGTTACAACAAATAGTAAAATGCTGCTAAATAAATACTTTTTAGCCATAGATATCATTATCGAATGCCTACAGAACGAGGTCCTACTCAGACAGTAAATTAGCCGAAAAGTAAAGGTCGGAGAAAGTGTTTTAGTGACTACTGAGCCTCACCAAGGATCATCCTCAAATATTTTTTGCACTCCATTTCCCCAATGTATGTCCCAGTCAACGATGAGAATTCTGAAACGAAACGAGAGAGTTGTTAATTTAGGGTTTAATTTACATTCAGAAAAAACGATACAAAACATTAAATGGGAAGGTCAATCAAATCATGTAGAAATTCATATTAGTCAACAATTTTATTTGTTGTTTAAAAAGTAAATAGTCAAGTTTTTATTTATTAATTTAAATATTCAAAAGTTTATTAAAATATTTTCCGCACAAGACGTTTTCGTGTTAAGAAGAAGGCATGTCTTTGAATTAGTGTTAGATTGAGACTTTAAGAACCAACTCACTCACAACCGTATTATTTAAGCCCTCATTAAGGAAATAAGTCTTTACAAGGACTTCCAAAAGACCAGAATCGTCTTTCATCCAGTGTAGTAGGATTAGATGACATTGCTTTGCACACCTTAATTTATGTTAATTATATATTACGTATTTCTGTTTCTGTATTTAGTTTTCAATAGTATTTGGTATAATCAGCAGTGGATCAGTGATAATTACTCAATCATTAATCTCGCAAACAGTCACACGTTTCTCTCACCCTGTTCGGACGACTTGAAATAATAGGCCAAATCCATGCCTGTTAGAGCAGGACATCCTTGAACTCAATGTGATTTTAATCAATCAATTTGAACTCTGACTCAAGCAATGATAGCCAAATAAAACCATTTTCTAAACATTTTAAATTATTTTCAGATAACAAACAAAGAACGAATGGCACATACCTTTGCAAACCATATTTCTTTTTGGCAATTTTTGCTGCTAAAGCAACATTGTTAAAATAGCAAAATCCCATTGGACGATCAGATAATGCATGGTGACCAGGAGGTCTGAAAATGAATAGTGAGAATAATGAAAACATCCGTAAAAATTTAATCATTAGACAAAATGGTTACGAGTTGACAAAAGAGAATATGAACGGGAACCAGCAGCCGGTAGTAACCATTTAGAAATATTTACAGGTATTGCAGATTCATGATTGACTGAGTAACTTAACAAAAAAAGGAAGGAGGTTATCTGGCTGACTCAAGGTGTTGGAAAGTGCATGCATGCACAAACTTCACCCAAAATACGATAATGTTTCAAAGCTAAAAAAAGATATGAAAAATCTAGCATGCGAGAGCTTCATAAACAGAAAATGTAATTTTAAGAAAAGTTTCATTCATAAAACTAGAACCAAGTAAAAAATACTGAAAAATCTCAGCCATCAATCTCAGCAACTGTAAGTTATCTCTTAGATTCGATTTGTCTCCAAGTTATATTGTATCCAAGTCTGACATAATATCTTTTTCAAGATTATGTTATCCACTTTATGTGAATATGATTAATTTAATCTCAATATTAAGGAATTTGTCGCAGAGCATCCAGGCAAGCAGACGATAGCTAAATTGGGACAAATAAATGTCTTTAGTATTCGTTTATCAAAGCGCACGAAGACATTTTGAGAATGCATGAGCTGTCTCATCGAATCGATCAGATAATCTACTAAGGAAAAAGGTCTTAAGACCGAAACTTTGGTATGCTTAAAACTATTCCTTCATTTACTAGACCTATTCTCATTTTACTATCAATTCAATTTCAAGTCATTTAATTTTCATCCCATCAAATATAATTTCACAATTCGTTTTATCTGCGAAAACAAACATTAAAACGGTCGAAGCCAAATAATTTGAAAATATTAACATAATTACAATGACCAAATGCTAATACATAGATATGACGTCATCAAACCCAAAATTCTGGCCACAGTGAACTGCAAGCTGCAATTCTAAATCTAGAATTCATTATTGCAAGATTGTTACACGAGGTAAACAAAAACACTTTGAAGTTTGATCTGATCTTGGAGTTGCAATGGAGAAGTTTATTGGTGCTACGAAGGAGAATTCCAAAGGGTTTGAAAAAAATTTAGTACGAGAAAAAAGGAAATTTCTACTTTGTACATAGATTCGAGGACATTTCAACAGCACATGTTACGTTAAAGAGATTGTTAATTACAAAAAATTCCATTGAAGAGAAAGTACGTTTTGGTGGTAAAGTTTCTCTGTCCGTACAGTACAAGCAGTGATAGGCAAGTGTGCCATTTGAATACGGAGATTCTGCAAAGCAGGATGGCAAGCCATTTATTCTTGATTTTATCATGAGGGAAGGATCATTGCATGTAGCAAATAACACTGTTGGTGAAAGTTCATTGGAATTATTGAATCGAAGATTTGTCATTCAGGCGTAAGATCTGAAACTATTGCGTGATCACAAGCTAGTTGGTGGACTGAGCATTAATGATTCAGACGATTAAGTTTCTCTGGTGTGAGAATTCTGTGATTGAGTTGGTTATGCAAAAGGAAAGCAAAAACAAATTCGTTTCCTAAAGGTCAGGGTACACGAGCAAGTGAGATACTGGGAGTCAGTTATATTTGTGACCAGTCTTAAAACCAAATGAAAGTCGATATTTTGTCACATTTTTTGACGATAAATCCAGATTCACGGCTATGTACTTTGTGATTGAAAAGTTAAGATAAAGTTTTTCAAAAATTCAAACAATTCTAAGCAATGGCAAGGCAACAAATAAAATTGAGAAGAAGATTGAAGTCCACTGTTTATTCTCAGCCAGCAAAGGCATCATAAAACAGAGACGTATTTCAACAAAACCAGAACAAAATTGAGTCGCGGAAAGGATGAATCGAACTATCAAGGAAGCTGCATTGTCAATTATACATGCAGCTGGATTGCATGATGATTTTTGGGCAGAATAAATGTGATTCTAAGAAGTTAATGTCTTACTATTGCAATAGAAAAAATGACTACATTTGATCGCTTTAATGGAAAAAAGCCTGATGTCCCAAATACTTTGACTTTTAATGAGATGCAAACATGGATATTCCAAAAGAAAACAGAAAGAAAATGGATGCAAAATCGAAAAATGCATCTCTATTGGATACAGTCTTAACATTCAACGTTATCGATTGTATGATCCACAGAAGAAGCAGCTTGACGATTTCAATGATCTCTAGTTTGTTAAAAAGAAATTTGATAATCGTGTGCCGAAGAAGCAAGGCAACAATCATCTAACAACCAGATGTTGGAACCCTCTAGGCGATTAAGTGCGCTTAAGTTTATCTCTGTGCGTTTTAGTGGATTAAAATTTCAAGATAAACCCGATATCATACCCGCATGGAAAACATGAACGCTCTAGGCCTGTGCAAGTAGGAAGAAATAAATTAGTAGAAAAACTTCGAGGAAAAGGTTGTCCACTTTGGTGAAAAGGCGGAGAAAGTTTTGGGTACATGATATTTAGAAGAATCGAGAGTTAATAAGCGTATTTAATGTACTTTTTAATGAAATGTAGCATAACAGGGAGTACTTTTTCCGAGATTTGCGAATGACCCCCGATAGGTTTAACCATTTACTTGATTTGATTCGTAAAAAAAATAGAAAACCCAATACGAAGTTTCGAAAGGCTATAAAAGCTGAAGAACGGATCGTTTTGACTCTAAGGTTTTTAACTTCTTGAGAAAATCAGCAATGGCGTTCATATTCATTTCGTGATGGTGGCAGAACAACTGTTAACAAAATAATTCCTGACACGTGTGGCAGTACACCAGTCTTTGAAGGATAAATATTGAAAAGCTTATATTTGTTGAAGAATGGAACACCATATCAGCCAGCGGTCTGAAGAAGTATGGAACCTTTCTCGTGTTGTTGATGCAGTAGATGGAAAGCATATTCGTATACAATTCCCAAAACATACAGGAACATAACATCGCAACTAGCACTATTCAGAATCGTCCTCCTTGCCATATGTGGTGCAGGTTCAATTGGACAGAGGCGCAAAGAATTTACAACTACAGTCTCTCAACTTGTTGTTGTGTCATTGAAAATGCCTTTGGCATTATGGTTGCTCGCTCTGAAAAAATGTCATATTCGAGGTTCAAGGCTTAGAGCGGAATTTGCGCAGATGAGAGTGTATCTTAAATTAGTGAATATTCATATTATTAATTTCATGCTTTATCATTCAGCACTTTTCTTGGCTGAACTACCGGAGCTCAGAAGCTATACACAAAATTTGCTCTCAGAATCTTCAGTATCTTTATCTTTCTGTTTTACATTTCTACAAACAATGAATCATGCTTCTTGCTCTTTGAACTCGTTTTGATCATTTTTCAGGCTACATTTCCTCGCACTGTCTTTGCAACTCGACTTCAATGGATAGGTCATCTCCTTAATCTTTTTTTGAATCCCTGTCCCCTTCTTTGGGATCTTTAACGGAACAACAAGATAAAAAGCCAGCAAAAAATTAGTTAAAGTTGACATTAACGTAACTGCGCGTGGCTCGTCAATTTTCCCCGGGGATAACGTATGTGCAATACAGTGGTGGGCGTGCAGTACAGCGGTGGATGCAAAGTACAGTTGAAGGATATCACAAGCACAGCGGAGTGTTATAGATGCAAAGTACAGTGCAGGGTTATCATCAGTACAGTTGAAGGTGCGAAGAACAGTGGAGGAATATCACCAGCACAGCGGAGGGTTGTCATCAGCACAGTGGAAGATACAGTGAAGTATATCATCAGTTCATTGGAGGGTGCAAAGTGGAAGTACAGTGGAGGGATATCATCGGATTTTGATTCGATTATTGACAATGATTCGATGTTTGCAACATAAAGGTCTAAATAAAGTATATTAGCTACTACCTTACGATCGCTGATCCATTTTGAACCTAAAATTATGACAAAATTAATAAAACTTCTGATAGAGGTGGAAAAGGTTTTGAATTTTACTAAAACATTTTTAACAATCATGGTCAATTTTCGGAATTATTCATATCCCACATAATTTATGATGTTTGGGTTAAATTTTCTTGTTTGACGTAGCTGAAAAACGCCTATTTTGCGTGTTTCAATGTCGTTCGTGAAACAATGAATTCTTGAAGCAGTGTGTTTTCTGTCTGAAATGCGTCATTGTCTCATATTGGGGTCTTGTTATTTGTATGTTGTTGTATTGGACAGAAATGTAAAATATCGTTAATGTAGGAATTGATGATCGCTTATCTCCTGCGCAGCGACAATTTGCTTTTGATCTCTATCAAACTTCACCAAGCATCACTTTCAAATGTTGGACGATACAAGATGGGTGGTCAAACGCGTCAAACATTTCATCCAAAATTGACAAAACAAATTGGGTTGTACCTCATGGAACAGGGCTTAAATCTACAAAACACATCGAAATGCATTAATGGGTTGTGATTATCAAATTTCTTTTTTTCTTTAAAAATTGTTGAACATTTTCATTTGGCTCGGATTGAATAGTGCAGAATTCCTCGTCTTTTATGCTTCGATATTTCTGCTCTGTTATTTTCCATTATATGAAGAGATTGCAGAGTTAGTTTTAAGGTCATAATTTAAAACATAGCCGCACCAATCAGAACCGAGATTATTGTCCTAAGCCAAAGTCGAAACTTATTGTCGTAAATATTTGAGAATTTGAACAACTGTCTAATCCAAACATGGTGCGTAATTTGTGTTGGTATCTCTGCCGCGAAATCACAAGGTAAGACCCAATTTGAGCGGCTATACATATTACTCTTACAAGAATCTTGTACTTCTTTCTTTCATACTTCTTAATACAATTAGAAAAAGCTGATTACTTTTATATCACTTTTTGATGTAATCCGTCATAATTCAGGTAGGTAAAAATAGAGCAGCTTACCTGATTTGTAAGTACAGCGTCAAGCAACTGCAACGTGCAACCAGCCGCTAGTAAGGCACATTCGTATGTATGCTTCAAACAAAGAGCTAACGCTGCTTTAAATTTTTCAATGATTTACCTTGAATTGAGTCATCGAGTATACAGAGTAAACGATGACATGGTAGCTTTTATGGTCTTGCTTTTAGGGGGTCATAAGACTGAGTATACTTTGTGGTTCCGATATCTCTATATGTCAATTCTAGCGCTTTTGCAATATGTAAATAAATGCTGAGCTTCGCGCTCTAGGAGGATTAGATAGGCGGAGTACATGACTTATTGTTCGAAATGTTGAAATGAGATTAAACAACATTTCGACTCAAAACAATTGTTCTGATTATAGCACCCCCCAAAATGTGAAGAATTTAGTGCACCAATAGATAAAAAAGGGCAAAACTGATCAAAATGACAATTTAAATTCGATAATGTTCGAATAAACAATTTCTTAATAAAATACTTATTTTAAAGAAACCTATAAAACATCAAACAAGAAGGTATGCAATGCATGTTAATGTGGTGTGGTACAATGCATATGCTTACGAACCCCTATCATCAGTATGATCATAAATCAAAATGGACTTACTTGGCTAAGATAGATTGAATCAAACTCTTCTCCTCTATTATAAAGATCTCTCATTGACATTTCATTCAGATTTTCCATTTCGTCGACATGTTCTTTGCTGAAAGAAGGCATTCATAAAAGGTGATAAACATTGAAAGAAAAATAAAAAGATTATCACTTTTAATCGTCACGTTTCTTGCGATTGAATATTTTGATTAACTGAGCGCCTCTTAAAGTCTATTTGCTAATATTTAAATTAGATTTGATACAATGTGCCTTTTTTGTTTTTCAATCTGCAGAATAAAATTTGTTGCATAGGCTAGATGACAGCAAGGCAAAAAAAGTATTATACCTGTGAATGACAAAGAGCTCTTCCTTTGTAGCAAGTCTTGACTATAGATCAAAAAGATAATAAATATCTTAAGTATCCAGTTAGCTTTTTCAAAGCCGGCTCCTAGACAATCAAGCATCTTTGTGTGTCAAAAATGTTAATCAAACAAGTATTTGAAATGCTTCATCAATGGCATCGTGGACCACATTCAAAGGGAGATATCAATGAGGTGATGATATTTTAAAAAGGTAGAAGCCTAAACCATTGTATTTTACTGAACTTTCATTCCTATTTTAGGCCTTTTTTCTTTTCAGACGTTTCTCCTCTTGACATGTTCTCTCACCTCGTGCGCTCTGTCAAGTCTTTTCCCTCCACTACTTCCTATCATCACCTAGTCTCGCCTCTTTTCTTTATGTATTTAATTAGGTGTGTTTGTAATATTAGTTAGTCAGAAAAGTCAGCTCAACGATACGCATCGTCTCTCTCTCGCTCCGTGTTTCCTGCACGTTAAATAAGAAGACGCGAAGTAGCAAGCAATGTTGGATGTCATAGTTTATAATGTAAATATATTAGGAACAACTCAGCGTTTGCTAAAGCATGATACTAAACTCCTTTTGACGGTCTTCCTTTCTTTACGCTGCAACTTATCAAAACATTTAGTAGAAAACGTTTATAAACCCTCAATTTCATATGCAGATTTTAGTAGCATAAGGACTCACAGGCAGCAAACAGCACCTTTCTACTATTCCGTCTTCTGATAACTTCTTGTAAATATCTGTTATTCTTTCTGGTCTTTCAGGATGATTCCTTAGAGATAAAGATCAACTTCGACATTACTGAATTAAAGTGAAATGTGTAAATTTTGTGAAATTGGTTAAGCCGGAGATACAAATTACATGAAAATAAGTAAAATTTGTTGCATGGTAGGGTCATTGGCGATCAAATAGCCCAAACCTACATTGAAGAAAATTCTTTTTTTTTCAGTACGGACCCAGGCCCCTTTGAATCACTCATCGGGATTTTTCACGTGGGGGAGGGGAGGCAGTGAAAAGTTGGCTACTGGGGTAATGTAAATTAAGACTTTGACTTAAAACACAAACTAAAGAACATCTGCATCAGCCTAAATGGAAAAAAGGACTCGTAAACATAACAGAAAGAAACGAAGAGAGCCTCCTAGGAAAAGCTAAAATGGGATGCCGTGAAATTAGGGAGTACATTTGAGACGGAGACAAAAATTATGGTACAGCGAAAAAATTCTTAACGATATAAAAATTGAGAAATCGTGGCCGTCCACAGGCGTTGCTGATGATGAAAACCCGAAAAGATCTTCTAAACACTCAGCTTGGTGCTACAAAAGATTTGATATTGTCAGCGATCACGACGAAGTGACGATAAGTTAGTAAATTATGACAGGAATGTACTCGGACATCTTTGAACAATTTCCCCGCTTTTGCTCTGTCATCCATTGCATCTTTTAAGTTTTGCTTGTCCAGAACTGTAGCTTAAAGAACTGAGTTTTTAACCCTTTCCTTATATCTGCTGCTGTCCACGCTTTTGATATTCTGATATCCATGTCTTTGTGGTTTTGGTTTATCAATCCAAGATAGCTACTATGTATTGGAAATCAACTATGTTTTCTCCAATGGCTGGTTAAAACGTTCCACCTCGCCATTCGCTTGGGGCCAATAAGGTGTAACCGTGCTGTATCCAATGCCTGATGCTTTCATATATCTACCAAACTCATCTCCGTTAAACGGTGGTCCATTGTCTGAAACTGTATGGAATACCATGAACCGTATATATATTTTATCAAGCTTTGGAATCACGCAGGCAACTTTGGTTGAACGTACGATTTCCACTTCTGGGTATTGAGAATAACGATCAATTAAAACGAGTAAATATTCACCTGATGGCAATGGTCCGTAAAAGTCAATATGCAATGTTTCCCATGGTGCTCTGGGCATCTCAGCTTGCTTTATCGGCTCCGGTGGAGCAGATCTACCGACAGCTTGACAGGCTAAGCACGAATCGATTGTCTTTTTCACTAATTTGTCAATTCCGAAGAACCAAATCTTTTCTCTAAGTAATGCCTTGGTTTTAGACAAACCCTGACGGCTTTCGTGAGCGATATATGTTGCTTTTTGCTGCAACGATTCAAGTAACTCTTGATCCACGAATTATCACGTTCTGCTCTTCAACTGCTAATTCGTCTTTGAAAACGCGAAACAGGACACTGTCCGAATCCCACCAGTTCAAACGAATAGCTGCACGTAATGCTTGTAATTCTCTATCTTTACTGGTTTCTTCAGCAATTTCTTTCAGTGTCATGGCCTTCGGAACACTGTTGTCAACAATAAAATTTAGATATTGTTCTGTCATGTTTTCCTGTTTCTTTATACTTTCAGACGTTGGATGTCTTGAAAGGTAATCGGTGGGGTTTTCTTCTCCCGACTTGTATACGACTTGAAAGGTGTACGGTTGTAGACGTAACACCCAACGCTCTCTGCGGGCTGAAGGCTTTGAATTTCGATTTCCATAAATTACCTCGAGTGGCTTGTGATCAGTGACCAACGTAAAAAAAGTGACCAACGTGCTTCCCGTACAAAAATAAATGGAATTGTTCAACTGACCACACAATAGCCAATGCCTCCT
>WUAR02489979.1:0-13724 GCA_015164055.2 Chrysaora achlyos
AAAAATAAAGAGCGCCGACCGTAATTTAGGGCAGCTTAAAACAAAGGAATTCCTGCTACATACATACATACATACATGGGTTTGCGCGTTATAATATAGATTTGGGTGTGAAAGTTCTTTAAATCTTGTCAAGAGAGCACAAGTACAAAAGGCACACAAGTGTGAAAGCAAAACTTTGATACTTGAATAACTGTTTTGTACTTACAACTTTCAGTTTATACTGTATATAAATAATATAAGCATATTTTTGAGCCATGAATACCATTTTTTAATTAACTCCTTCGCATTGCTTGTCATCCCAAGATTTATCTTCGAGACAGTCCTTGATGATTGTTGCATTTCGAGAATTGTCTGATACCTTCCTGCACCGTGTAATATAAAGCATATTCTGTATTACCTCTCTTGGCCTATTCTTCCTTGTTATTGGGTCATATGTTTTCTTTGGGCTATCAAGATGGGCATGCGAGACAATCCTTGCTCTACTGAGTCTTTATTTGAAGTATCTTTGCTTGGGTGTCACAATAGCATTCAAATATGGCTTGTTGAAAAGGGAAAGCTGAGTCATCAGGTATCATTGGATAGATCTTTGTTCCATACTGGTCTTTGCTGACCTCTGGTATTAAAATATTCTCTGAAATTCCTTTGAAGATCTTAGTTGACTGGAAGATAATGGCATCATGGCTATTGCCTGGAAACCCAGCCCTAGCAAAATAAACCTATACTTTGCATCCACAATCGACATTATGACGATAGGAAATTTGAACGTCCAAGTTCTTCATAAAAATGACCATACTTTCTATTCTGACAGTCAGTAGAAGTACCAGTAATTTCAGAAACAGTAGCTATCAAGTCACTTCTCCCTAATATGTATACTGCTAGCCTAACTTCAGGAGGAATCGGTAATTCAGTAAAAACTTCTCATTGCAGATCAATCTTGATTGCATCCAGTAGAAGAGAAACGTAGCCCTTGTAATTCTGTCATTTTTCTTGAATCTATTGTTGTCAGAATGGGGCCAAACTGTATCCTTCCATCCTTGCAATTTTGGAAGCCTTGTTTGAGAACGAGTTGGCCTAGGCACAGTGGTTATGTTTCGATTAGTGAGCAGCCAGACCATATGAAACAGCAACCTCCATCTATTTGTTATTTGCAGGAAATAGTGTAACATGTGATTTCGTTTCTTTCTTTTTTTTTTCCCCCTTCTCGATTCACTATCCATTACTTTCTCACAAGAGTTGACATCAAGAGAGATTTTTGTGCCGCCACTTTTGATAATAATACCTGTCGGGCCAATAATCAAATACTTCAATACGACAAGGCAAGATTTGAATCTGGGGCTTGAAACTAAAGGCGTACAACTGCCAACGAAAATCGAATTAAATATATATTCGATACGGCAATAATACGGGGGCTGAATTGGGCCTTAGAAAAATGTATCCAATATGATAGATGACATAAATACTGTTTAATAACTGTTTGTTCAGTTGCCACTCAGCCTTCAGCGCTGCTGTTACGCATCTGTGGTCCAACAAAAATCAAAAAGAATTTGAAATGGTTGAAATGATGGAAAAAGTCAGGGAGGAATTATATATATTTAAAGAGAATGAGGGCATAAACAGAAACAGACAAATTGAAGGTGTCATGAGAGCAACACCAACATCATTGCATGCTCTTTTTACAAAACAAGTTTGCCGGAGAAAGAAGAGTTGTAACTGTAATTGCGAAGACAACCACAAAGAAACTGACTGTGACAAAGTAAAAGGCAAAAATAAGAATAAATTAAAGGGCATGGAGCCTTTCAGTGTCATTGGAAAACTTTATGCAGTAATGGTAAAGGTTCCCATCATATTGCTATTTGTACTAACGACCCTTTAAGCAGCATTTATTCCCCACAGCCTAATACTAAGCCTAAAGCAAGTGCCGCCCAAAGTAAAAATGTAAATTCTTCGTCATGTTTAAGTAATGTAGGGCTTAAAACACGAGCAGTGTTGCAGAAGGCGCCAGGCATTGCCAAGGGCAAGCAAAATGTCGGAACAATGGAAGCATGGCTGCCAGTTGATGTCCATGATTAAAAAATGCCTGGGCCACGATTGACTCTTGGTGCATCCAATTCTCTACGATCTTGGCTGATGTTCGGAAACTCCACTTTAACAGGTCATGCACCTATCTCAGGTGCGGCCGTCCAGGTGGCCTCAAAGGTGACGTGGTTTACCGTCAATCACTGATGAAGATTGGTTGCCTTCAAGAGGTGCATGGCACAGTCAGGGGCATTGCATTGAAAAAAATTTGGCACTGAGAAATTCCAAATTGTTGCCAGTGCGATACTTTTTTTTGCACCATCTTGAGATGTACCCCGGTTGATCCTATATTCGGTTTTTGCAGGATGAATGGATTGTAAATCATCCTCATCAGCGATATCACCTAGCACATCAATCAGCATGGTTGCAACTTCCATTGCTCGTGTTCTTAGTATCAGATCATCAACATACTGTGCTAAAATTACTGCATGCCATTGACATCCGATGAGATCAGCAAGTTGATCCTGCCATTCTTGCAGTTAAGATGTAGAATAGAGCAGGAGAGAGAGAGCAGTCTTGACAAATGCTAATGGGAGTTCAGAGTTCAGAGGTGGCAATGCATTTTCTTTTCCAAGAGAGGTAGCCTGATGATTGTCTGTAAAAACTCTCCAGGAGGCCAACAACATACTCTGGTGCATGTATTTGGAGGATTACATCTGGTCGTGGATCACCCTGTCGAGTGCCGTTTCGAAATTATCAAATACCATGTGAAGTTGTCTCTTTACTGCCAAATGCAACCGTGCAATGCCTTGGACACTAAAAATGGTGTCAATTGTCAACTCGACTATGCACTGGGTATCGTTGATCTCTTTGTTTATAGCTGGCAAAATACATCTAAGCATGATGTTTACAACGATTTTGCTTGCATTAATGATCAAGGCAAAGTCCTATAGTTTGAGCAGACATCACAGTCACCTTTTTGGACCAGAGCGATGAACCCCAGTGTTGCAATTCCTGAGGCAAGACTGTAATCTTGTAGCAACAAGATCAAGTTTGCACACAGCTTTTAACAACTGGCCCAGGTTTTGGTCCGGACCAGTCACCTTTCCATTGTTAAGTGCTTTGACAGCGTTGCTGTCTTCTGCAATGCATGGTGCAGTTGCTAAAGACCGTTGATTATAGTGAATAGACCTTCGGACTTGTACCGAGTGAAACAGTATCTGTGCATACTCTTGCCATTGTTTTACCTTGAAGAGGAGGAAAGTCTGCTGTGCCTCTTACTGCATGCTTCTCCCTACGGTCACTGATCCTTTAGGACTGCAGCAGGAAAAATTGTGTTTTTTACATATCTTGAGGAAAGATGCAGGGATGACAAAAGTCAGAGTGGTTTTGAAAAGGATAAGAAGAAGGGTACCTCTTAAATAAAGTTATTCATGTTGGTTCCCAAGAGAGAACAGGCTAGGAATAGTGTCTGATATTGAGAAGGAATTTTGAATGTTGAAGTGAACCACTAGGATAGAGGTTGTCTAAGGTTTCTCTGAGTGGAAAATGTAAAAAGCCTTTCAAGCTGGTTTCGAACGGGGTCGTCTTTGGGGATAATTTTTTCCCCCATTTTATAGCATACTTTCATCAGATATGAATTTAACAAATATCAAAGGAAAGACATGGGCTTCTTAGCTGAGATATCGAAATTTTCCTATGTAGACGACTTCGTTATAGGTTGCAGGACGTTCAAGATGGCAAAGAACTTTGTGAGACAGCTAGACATAGAATGAAAGAGGCAGGATTTAGTTTAGGAAAGTGGAAAACAAACAAGGAGGCATTAATCAAGGAATTTAAGGAAAGAGAGGGCATGCTGAACGATGGATATGAGTTTAAGGAAGAATCTTATGCTCATGAAACATTTGGCAGTGAAAAAATAGAAGACAGAACCAAAGCGTTAGGTATGGGACATTACAAATTATAACCCTGAATTCGATCTAAAGAAACACGGAAGCCCTGTAACTGGTAAAAATATCACAAAGAGAGGTATACTCAGCATGATGGCAAGACTTTTCTACCTCCTTTGCCTGAAAGGCCCTATAACCACAAGTTTAATGATTTGCTTGGCATTATGAAATTATAATGGGATGATGCATTACCAGATGATGGAGACTTGAAAATTTTTTATTAGTTGGAAACACGAGTTCTTGACAAGTTGAAGATAATTTCATAGCAACAGTGCAAAAAAGGAGTTGAAGATCAAAAAGGAGGTGTGGTATTCGTCAAATTAGATAACGTGAAAAGAAACAAAATCATTTCTCTATTAGTTGGAAACACGAGTACTGGAGATGTTTAAGATAATTTCACAGCACTCGTTATTAACTCACTCATAATTGCACAGTTCAAACAAAGAGTTGAAGATCAGAAAAGTAGATGTGGTACTCAAATTAGATTACACGAAGAGGAACAACTAGTAAATAGGTGTTATCATGGATCTAATTGAAGGCAAAGATGGATTCATTAGAGGTGCAAAGATTATAATTGCGGGCAAGGGTAAGACTGAAATTTTAATATACCTCGTAACAATCTTTTCCCTTTCGAAGTAGTTAGTGAAAAGGATGAGGACATCCAGGAAATTAAGGTGCATAGTAAGTGATGAAAAGGAAAATGCGAGTGATGTGAGTTAACCTCATGTAGGAAGGCAGTACAGAGCTGCTTTAGATGCTTATAGGGAAAAATTGCTGTCTGGCGTAGGATACCACCCCTCTTGTTGTTACTTATTTTGTTGTATCAAGTACCTTACTTCATTCTTCGGTAGTACTCATACAGTTAGGAAGCTAAACTTGTATATCCAATATAGTATTTTGCTTACATTACTACCTCAGAATTGAAACAAAAATTAAAGGTTTGGAGGCACCAGTGATGTACAAACATTCATAGAAAAGGTTGATTTACCTTCTTGTTGAAAGGATACCAAAATGCGAATGCTGCACAGAACCTAGTGAGTCCTCTGGAAGGAGGAGCGTTGGATGTATATATGCGGTGTAATACAGTGCACCCCATTATAACGTCAGCTTAGATAGTACGCATTAAATAAAAATTTTATTACTGCCCTCTTCATTTCTAAACTGCTCATTGTTGAAGCAAAAGCCATCATTCGATGTAGCGTATGTTGTCAACTTTTCTAACACATGTGCGCAAAGAAACAAAATCTAAAAAATTCGTCATAAACCATTTTATTTTTGCGATTTAAAACAAATGAATGGGATCAACCATAACCAGCTTATGTAGAAAGAGCTGTTCCTGATAAAGTTCTTCAGAAATTTCATCAAAACCACATTGTACCCTATCAAGTCAAGTATTAACTGGCTTAATACCTAGATGAAAGTAAGAAAGTCGAATATGGGCCCAAAAACATTAATTTATTACCAATCTGCGATCTTCTAGCAACTCTGATGATGGCCGGCCTTTTGTGTTTTTTCAAAAAATTTAATTGATTCCACGCCCCACAGAAGTTGCTGACCAGGACTGGGAGATTAAACAGCATGCCAGTTAACTGTGAGATTTTTTGCAATTTGTCATTCAGGATTCTACCCAGTTATCATCAAGTATGTGTAGATCCAAAGGAAATCGATGTCTCAGAGATTTAATGGCGCCCCAGGAGAGATCATCTAAAGAGCCCCTAGAAAGCCAAGTGGTGGTGGATAGAAGGTAAAATTTGTGCAAATATTGCTTTAAAAACGTTGAGAAATAGAAATCTGCTTTCGAAAATTCAAGCAAGTTTGACCAGATGGTCAAATGGACAGCAGTGGGCAAGATCTTCTACGTTGATGACATGCTTAAGTCAGTGGGATGCGCAGATGAAGTCATTGTGATGCAAAGACATCTAACATAGCAGCTTGCCTATGTAGTATTTCATAAAGTTGATAAGTTCATGCAGAGTGGTGTCAGATCTCTAAATCTGAAAGATCTAGGAATTGTAGAGCATAAGCATTGAAAATAAAGCTTTTGCAAGGGGAAAACTTTACCAGATACTTCAAGGTGATGCATGAAGATGCCTGAATTTGGAACTTTTATAGAATTCATGAAATTCATAGCTTTTTCAATGCCTCTAGCTGTTGGCTGTTAAAGTCGAAACCATCCCGAAAGAAGAGCTGAAAATCAGGATGCATAAATCCGTGTTTGGACAGACAGTACATCTGTTTTGCGTCACATAAATAACAAAGACAAAAAATGTCATCATTTGTGACCAACAGAATCGCAGTAATCCATGAAGGCTAAGATTCTGAACAGTACATGTATCTGCCGTGAGCAACCCTGCAGAAAATGCATCACAAGGAACGTCAGTAGATGGGCTATTCATGTCATTTTTCAGTGTGTGCAAAAGGAATGTCAACTAATGGTGCAGTGAAAAAATAAAGTTCCTTGAGACAGTTAGATCCCTGGATCACAAATTGACTTTAATGCTTCTATGATGTCTTAAGCATGCACACTATTAATATGACAATATAAAAACCTGGGCAGGCTTCTCAAAAGGCATCATGTGATAGACAAAATCAAACAGCAATTGCCCCAACTTTTTTCAAAAATTAGACCTTGAGATTCCTTCCAAATTGAATGAAAAATAGCAGGGTATTGGTTGGGTAAAAAGACGAAGACTTGACCCTTTTTATATGTGTTCTGCTCAATTAAATAAATGCAGTATCATGTGACACATTACATTGTTTTAATTCTTAATTATAGAGCAGAAAAATGTTCAGCTGTTGGAACTTAAATGTAGATTACCTGACAACAGATATGGTACAGCCTATGGCAGACCTTTGAGGGTTTTCAAGATATTCTACAAAAGAAGGAAACCTGTGTTCCTGTGTTATGAAGTTTTGCAAACATGAGATAAATGAATTCATATCTTCTACATTTTTGCCTCTATAGGATATGGACACATTTAGAATGATTCGTAATTTACAAACATTACATGAAAATATGCCCTATATTAATTTTAAAATGAAAAAAAATTGTAAGTGATGTTGATTTATTGAAACCTGAATGCTTCATGTGCACAATTGACCTGAAAGATGCATACTATACTGTCCGTATAAAATTAAACCATTCTTCCAGGATAGCTCTTACATTTTTTATCCACTTCAAAATTGTTTCTATTAGCTCTCAGGCCGCAGATCAAATACCTAAATTTGAGCATCAATGTAAATTTGGGGCAACTTCCATAGCAGCGGTTGAAAACAACATTAATGTTTGTGTAGTATTTAAAAAGTTGGAATTCTCCACTAGCTTTTCATATTCATCTAGGTGGTAGCAAGCTGTTGAAAAAATTGGGTTATGATTTGTTGAGTTCCTGTGGCCACTTAAAGATTGCATTCCTTCTAAGGAATCCTTTGTCCTGACCACATTTCAAGATAATGAGAGAACATATAGAACAACAACGATTGTTGCAAACAGACTCACACAGTACGGAGGTAATTCTTGTATTCAGATTCGGAAATGTCATATTCATCAAAACTGATTGTAAGATTTCAAGGTATTCTTTGGGCCCTGGATTTGAGAGTAAAAATAGCAAGCCATGTCTTCACTGAGATGCTGTTCCTTCAGCCCACAAACCAAAACAACACCAGTAAACAAACAGGTGTGTTAAACAGATGGAGAAAAAAGTTTGGTTTCTACTATGCGATAGTTAAGATAAATAAATACAACAAAATTTCTGCGATAGGGTAGTGGTTTCCACTGTCGGATAACTAAGATAATTGCGATAACTATGACATAAGTTATTTACCAGTAATAATTTTTCTCATAAAACATGGCTGCTCTCTCAAGAGAACAACGTTTGCTTTGATCGCATCTCTTTTGATATTAAGACATAGAAGAAGAAGGCCCATGCTAGAACAGAAGCGAAAGCAAAAGTTCTGGGTAAGGAACATTTTCAAATCCAAGGAATCAAGCAAGTACAACAAACTACTACAAGAATTAGCAGTGAACGATAAAGAATATCACTACAGGTAATGAACATTATTCGCTGTGTTTTGAGTACATCAGGAAGAACAAATAACTGGTAATCATACTATTATTATTATCAATTTTTTTTTTCATGTATATCACATGTAGCTATGCTTCAAAATTTTCAGGCATCCTGCATGTCAAAAGAAAAATTTTACCATCTGGAAACCATATTGAAAAAATAGATACCCAATTTCGCAATGCTGTCCCTGCTTGTTAAAGATCACATGATCAGGCTTGGATACCTTGCAACATGATCTTCCCAAAAAAATCTCTTCTATTCATTTCGCATTCAAAGAGCAACTGTGAGTGAGATAATCAAAAAAGTGTGTATGGCTATTCATAAGGTGGTGATGGCTATATATGTGAGACCTCTGACAACCCAAGAATAATGGAAAGGTATCAGCAAAAATTTTGAAAAACTGTGGAATATGCCCAATGCTGTTGATGCTTTAGATGTGAAACATATCGCTATTAACTGCTCAAAAATACTGGAACACAGGACTATAACTCCAGAGGTTTTATAGTAAATCTCTACTTGTCACTTTTGAAGCAAAGTACAGCTTTACAATGTTTGATTTAGGGCAGTATGGCTGCAACAATGACAGTGGGGTTTTGTTGAATTCAGAAATGGGTTAGAAATTGAACAAGGTCAATTGGTTGTTCCAGAACCTGAAAAAGTTCAGGGTTATTTACTACAAAGAATGCTGTACTATCTTGTTTCAGATGAAATGTTTTTTCTGGGCCTGAAGACGTGGTTCCTGAGGCCCAAGCCTGAACATTTAACTGAAAAGCAAAATATCTTCAATTATAGACTTCCCAGAGCAGCAGTAGCGGATACAGAGGAAATTTTACAATTAAGAAGTGTTATCCCATGTATAGGACAAACAAGCATGCAATGAGCTTTACGTGCGAGGGGCATCTTTTTAACAAGAGAGCCAGTAAGGATTATGCTTAGACACTTCTTATTTGCTGCATAGTTGCATAGATGTTTTCTTCGATACAGTGTTGTGCGTGAAATTCCAAGCATGTCTCCAATTTTCTACCATGAGAAATAAAGTCCCCTTAAGAATTCTATGCGGTTTATTTCCAACATCGACAACGGTTCTCCCCGCAATGCTTCTTCTGTGAACTGTGGACCTATATGGCTCATTACCTGAATGTTGTTGTATGTCCACTGTCTCATTTACAACCACCACAAGGAGATCCTGTAAGTTTTTTGAAAGATGATCCATGTCTGAAAGAAATTCATGACATTCGTCCGTCTGGTCATTCTGCAAGTTGCACCACTCCATAATAGTCCGTAACGTTTCAAGTGCATCTTCGACTCTTCCAAGGACTTCTTTCCTGTTTCCATCGAAAACAATAGCACTGTACTGGATATTGGCCAGTGCTGCATCCAAGGCTTGGAAAAACTGTCTCAGTTCTTCTTGCTCAGCTCTTCTCCATCTACTCATCGTCGTTGTTATGACCAGAACAAATTTTAGGCCAAGAAATCAAAATGAGACAAGAGCCTCATTTCCGATTATCTGATTTGCATAGAGCATGAAAATTTGCTATGACCATAAATATTTGTAAAAGACCAAGGATATTTTCCAGTAACAGAGATGACGATTTCAATAAAGAGAAAGAATATTTTCCTGAATAAATGCAAATAATATTTGAACATGTAGAAGGAATATTAGGAATATTAGGACATAGAAAGAATATTTGACATATAGAAGGAATATTTGGACATATGCAATGAATATTTCTGAAATAGAATGAATATTCCTCAAACAGAGTAAAGACACAAACAGCGCCCCATATAAGTACTGACGTGGCAGAGTTACAGCATGCAAAGTCAAACCGAGATTTGTTCCATCAACAAAGAAATTTCGTTCCCAAAAAGATGAGTTCTTGATGGTTCTGACGAGACTCAGACTTGGTCTTCTTACTGAAGATGCAGATTGGTTTGGGGTTTTCAATGGTACTGCCTCAAACACATTTTCCACATGGATCAAGATGCTTAGCAAAGTCTTGGGACACTGCTTGCTAGTATGGCTTCCAAAAGAACCAATAAGAGAAGACCTCTGACCAATTTTCTAAAAACAGGCCATAATAAAACACGCTGCATTATAGATTGCTCAGAGATTTTTATAGAGTGCCCCAAGTCACTAGTTGCCCAGGCAGTTACGTGGTCTGATTACAAAAGCCACAACACATTTAAGTTTTTAATTGGGATATCACCTACAGGCTTTATAAGATTCTTGTCAGACTGCTATGGGGGACGAGCAAGTGACAAATTTATCTGCAGTGACAGTGGTTTTTATGATCTGCTTGAGCGTGGTGATGCAGTTATGGCTGGCAGACGCTTCCAGATTCAAGAAGATCTGTTATTGAGATACAGTTCTTTGAGTGTTCCCCCTGGTGCTAGAGTCAAGTCTCAGATGACAGCAGCAGAATGCAAGAAAACCAAGGATATCGCCAACTTAAGGATTCAATGTTGAACGTGCCACTAATCGAATAAAAACATTCAGAATTTCAAAGTCTCCACTGTCTATATGCATGCTTGGACATGCTGATGATAAAATTTGTACATGTTCTGCATTATGTAATTTGAAACCAGCTCTTATCAAGACCAAAAATGATTAATTTTCGTGATTCTTCTAACAAGACAACTTGATTGTGAATAAAATGTAGCTTTGATGATTTTTTCAAAGGTTTCAGTTAACTTGAAACTTTTTGTAAAACTTATTGCTTTCCCTTTGCTAATCAACTTTTTAGCTAAATTGGACTTAAGAATCTGAATTTTTTGCAAAAAACTTTGTTGTAGTATATGTGAATATTACAAGATCGCAACAGTTCTTATTTTCTTGACTGTTTAACATTTTATCATGTGGCAATGTTAAACCATAATATCTTAAGAAACTTAGCCTCGAAAATAAGAATTGTCTGGATCTTGTAATATCAACATTTTGACATATACTACAACAAGGTTTTTTGTGAAAAATTAAAATTCTTCAGTTCAATCCAACTAAAAAGTTGCTTAGGAAAGGAAAGCAACAAGTTTTGCAACATGTTGCAAGTTCACTAAAAGCCTTCAGATTCAAGATAGATTAATATTTTTTGGTCTTGATAAGAATTTATTTTATTATGTTATTATGGACTCAAAATATAAATATAGTACAAAAGATTAATCTATAAAGTAAAAAACATACAAAACTTTGACAAATCTTGCAGTGTTCTCAAAAATATTGCTTTTGCCTCTTTATGATCAGCCAAAAAATGACTTCGAGTAAAAATTGTGATAAAATTCACCAAAAAGATGTAGAATGTCCTCCCAAAAGGTAGCATCAAAATCAATTTCTTCCACAAAGTGCCCATGACAGGTCCAGACAAAAGAGAAACATTTCTTCCTTCCAGTTACTCCCATTTGCATCTGATACTGTATTTGTGACAACGATTAAGTCTCAGCTTGCTTCCTTCCCTCAATAAATATGGCAACTTAATAGTTGGGTCTTTTGGTGATGTATAGTTGATTGAGATGGGGCATTTAATTTCCAAGAAAGCCTTTTCGCCACAAGAGCAACTGACCAAACGATCTGGGCTACTTCCAATGAATGGGTAAGCTGGATGCAAAACAAGACCACACTCTTCTAGCTTGAAATCTCTGTGCTGTTGTGCAGAAAGAGCATGGAAACAATTAGCTGCAGTTATTTCCATAGACCTTCCATACTTCAAAGCTGGTATGTCTGGATTCACATATGCCAGACCAGATATCCTCTGAAACAATGACCACATGTTTACAGATGAGCTTCCATCACTGTTCACTTTTCTCATTTTGGTCAAAACATCATGGCCTTTTGAAGCTGTTATAACATATTTTCTGCACAAATACCAGTTTTCATTTTCACTCTGGCCTATTGTAAGGCGTTCTATTTTGGAAATGTTTTGTAAAGTCATATTTAATTCGAGGTCATCAAGAAAATTTTGCAAAGTGGAGGACATAATCAAAATATCATCTATACTTTTTATATCATCAGGTTTATTTTCAGGTGTTGTCATTATTTGACTCACAAGATCTACTTTGGGCTTTAGAACAGTAGTTGCCAAAGTTAGATCTGTTTCAAGATTCTCTAGGGCAGTACCAACATCATTCAAACTCAAGAGTTTTGTTTGACAGTCAGGAAGTGGATCATAAAATTTTTTGATGTGCATACTAAGGATCGTTTCTTCTTTCCCTGCTTGCCGAAGTCAACCTGCTTAAAGTCAATGTCCTCTAACTTTACTGGTTGCACTTTTGTTCGATTAGGCAGCCATTCATTGGGTTTGGTAGTATATGCTGGATGTCAGACCAACTCTTACTGCAGCCTCTACCCTAAACAATACAGCTGCCACTACAATACAGAGCAGACTGAAATTTTGCTGTTTTTTTTTCTCGACACACAACCATATTTGATGCGGAGGATCATTCAGTCTTTCTGATGGCCTACAGTTAGCTTTTAATAAACAGTATTGGCAAGAATCATGAATACTGTGATAAGAAATTGAACTTAACCAGACATTGGTGAAATATGAATAAGCTTTGCAACATTTATAGTCACTAAGGTCTTCACTTTTGAACTCACTTGGGTTTATCGTGTGATATAGAAAAATATCTGGGTACAGAATACTAGGCCAACAGCGAATGCCATCTTCCTCTGATACCCATGACCTTTCCAAGGTAAATGGATCAGGAATGACATAGTCATGTAGAACAAGCTTCTTCATATACTCAGTTTGGATTTCCATTTCAACTTCTTGGGCAGGCTTGATTATTTAAACATTGTTCTCCAATGCAGCAAATGCTCTCGCGACCAGCTCCTCTTTTCTTCCCGAAACTTTCAATCCATGCATCCATAAATGCTTCTTCAATACACCAATTCGACGAACCGCCCGCCTCGATTTCATGTGGGGTGTGGGACTACATTTGGGGTGAAAAACCACGCTGCTTAAATTTTTTGACAAGGAACTGCTATTGAGTACTGATCTATCTAGTTTGTTTATCACTGTGTTCTACGAATTAGATTTATTATCGATATATTTCTGGTTAATGTGTGACTTGTTATCTTCTGGAACAGTTTTTTTAAAAGCTTTCATGAGTACAAAGCTCTAGCAAGTCACATCTGCTTCTTCTTTAGACTAGCACTCTCCAGGACCATAATTTATTTACTTTGGCATAATCGGATATTGCTTGTCACTATCAAACAAAGTTAACACTTACAAATGAGGCATTGCCAGATCCTTTTCAACAAACCGATGGCTGGCTTGATGAAGAGTGTGGAATCAAAAACTGGCCTGTTACACCTTACCCTGATATTTTTAACTTTCTCGTTTTCCATCCCAACGAACTTTCAAGTAACAATTTAAGTGACTATAAGACATCGAAAGGCTATAGTTACTAGTCGGAAGGATGGTTTGCTGCTCTTTCCTTCCATCAAATAAATCAAGAGAGCAGATATTGCTTTTTGAGGGGCTCTTGTAGACCATCTCAGAAGATAAATGATGTTCCACATAAGTTATGGATCTGTCTTGCAAAGAAAACAGGAAAAATTATCTGCACCCACTGCTCTTGTATGGCTGGCATGTCACAAACATGTAATCATGTAGCTGCTGCTCTATTTCGTGTTGAAGCTGCAAGCAGGCTTGGTCTTAATAATCCTTCTTGCACATCAACATCAAATAAATGGCTACCA
>WUAR02491090.1:0-13720 GCA_015164055.2 Chrysaora achlyos
TTCAAAAGACGCATTTCTTTTGTGTCAGATCTCAAAGAAGGTTAAAGGTGAATCAAGCAATTTTGAATTTATAAATGGATGGGAATTTAGAACAGCACGGCAAGTAGTGGAGATTGTAGATGCGGACATTCACAATATCATTTCCTTGACAGATTCATTCATATTGCATCTTGAAGACGAAATTGCTCTAAGGAAAATCGACCAGAAGAGGGCAAAAGTGTTGGAAAGAGTGAATGGTGCAATCACGTTTACAAAAAGTCAGTTGTTTCTAAACACAAAATCTGAGCTACTTCGGTACTGCCATCACAACTTTATATTTGCAAAGGATATCCACCCAAGAACAGACAAGAGGACTTTAGTCAAGAGAGTAGCTGCCCACATGAAGAAAGAAACCATTGTGTTGAATCCTACGATGACAGCATCGGAAACGAAAAAGGGAATTTCCAACACCTCCAAAATGGTAAACCAAGAAAAGAAGCACACCGTGAAGAAGAGAGGCAAGGAGACAAACAGAGATGAACTACATAAACCCAAAAAAGCCGATTGAAGTCTAAAGAAACAAAAAGGGTCAAAACAGCCAGTGGTTTTTCCAACCAAAAGAGCGATGCTCAGAATAAAAGAATTTCAAAGGGCGCAGCCGTCGGAGAACCATTTGTCCATGCTGAAAGATAAAAGAGCCAAAAGATCTGCCGTAGCTGAATTAGTGCTTGCTCATGCTGTGGACATACATCCAAGTGATGTGGAGATAAACTTCAACACGGCCAAGCCAACATCCCTACAAAAACTGCAACGAAGACCATCAGTTAAATATTGCTACGATGTCATGAAATGGGGTAGATTGATTATGGAGGGCAACAGCACTGATAAAAGTATAGGCATTTCGGATCAAGAGGCAACTATAAGGTATCAAATTGCATCTGTTGGAAATCTAACTTATGAGGATATCGCCGCCCTGAGGAATTGCGATTTCGCAAAGAGCAGTAAACAAGCAACTACGCAAGAGAGAGCATGGCTTGCAAGCATTGACGATATGACAGACCACGCTTCTGCACAATACAAGAAAGAAGTCGCACAATTTTTGGAAGATGCTCCTTGGAATGGAGTGGTTTCTTGGTCTACGTATCAGATGCATGGGTACTCCCTTAATTCTTTGGCTTGTGACAATTGGGTAAACGACGAGGTAATTAACTACTTCTTTTCCAAATGGAACAGTATGGAAACTAATGATTCTACCCTTTGTCTTACAACTCATACTGAAGGCAACCTGCTAGTTCTAATGAGCAAGGAAGCTGCCCAAGTTAAGAACAAAACTCACGTTTTGTCTCTGATCAAAGGACGAATGACAGAAATTAGTCACATACAGCAGCTTCTACTTCCAATCCACATGGTTAATCATTGGGGACTGCTGAGGATACATCTACCATCTTTAACGATTTGGTATGACGAAGGCCTTGGCTATGAACCGCCAGAACATCTAGTAGAAATGACACAGTTTCTAATCAGCTTGATGGCCCAAATGTTTCCAGAGGTTCCATTCCTAAGCAAGAAGTCTTGGAGACGACCGACACTGAGCGCAAGAAGGTTTGGAATGCCAAAGAATCATTTACCTTAAATCATTACTTGCCTATAGCAAGACCTTTTGAAACGCTTTCCGCCAAGTGCAGTCTACCGCAAAAGGCTTGCTCTACTTACTTTATCATATCAGTGGTGAATCGTTTACTTTAAATCATTACTTGCCTATAGCAAGACCTTTTGCTTTCCGCCAAGTGCAGTCCACTGCAAAAGGCTTGCTCTACTTACTTTATTATATCAGTGGTGAATCATTTACTTTAAATCATTACTTGCCTATAGCAAGACCTTTTGAAACGCTTTCCACCAAGTGCAGTCCACCGCAAAAGGCTTGCTCTACTTACTTTATTGTATCAGTGGTGAATCATTTACTTTAAATCATTACTTGCTAAAGCAAGACCTTTTGAAACGCTTTCCGCCAAGTGCAGTCCACCGCAAAAGACCCATGCATACAGTAAAGGACTTGTGAATAATAATAATTCTCAGGCATGACAATATGTTTCCAGCTATAACTTGCTTTAAACATCACCAGCACAAGAAAAGGCATAGATAATCCGTGAATTACAAAGATAAGTTGTACAAAGATAAGTCTTAAAAAGAGAAGAGGAGGGTGCCCCGCCCTGGCCAGGGCTCATAAAATAAATGAAAAAAGTTCTGAAGGCTGGGCCATTTCTATATTCTTTATCTTTATTGTTTGCAGAAACAGGGCAGGCTGAGGCAAGTTGGCATTTATATAGTGGTTCTTATATAAAGGTGCTTAATTGGCCAAATTTTCAGCCTTGAGATTCTCAATCACAGATAGTCACACTCTTGATGCACAGTTTGAGTCTCTTTTGTGTGTTTTTACTGAACAGCCATAATACTTTAAAAGGTAGAAATGAAGAACAGAGAAATTACAATCAATAAATTCTTGAAAATTATCCTGTTTTCATGCAAGCTAAATGTAACATAAATTTAATGAATGTTGTCCCTAGGTTAGGAGAAATCTGCCCTGCTCTCAAACATGTTCAAGACTTAGACCTAACCTACCTAGCCTGGGTATGCCTAGTTGGCATTTGATTGCATTAATGGAAATTACATCAACAGCAGCATCACTCAGCGCCCAAAGCACTTATTTAGGCTTATTATTCGATCATTACGTACAACGGTTTTATCTCGAATGGTAGGACTGGTTTCTCCTTTAAAACACAGTGAACAGAAACAGGGATGATTCTTTCTCATCTAGCATATTATCTGTGATCCTTTATTGAAGCAAGATTCTTTCCTTTTCTCTTGAGCTAGTATCATTCAGGAGCTGGAATTGACTAAACCAACGCGTGCCATCAAAGCCAAACCACCAGGTCCTCTTCAGTTTTCAACTTTGAATCCAACCACCAGCTTTGCAATCTTCTCGACGCTTATTGGTCACCCTTGAACCCGCAAAAGTTGTTGTTGCTTTTTTGCTGTTGTTGTTGCTTAGGATTTCCAAAAGCGGCTCTTCAGAGCACGGGGTTAGGGGGGTTGAATGCATCAGAGGTACTTATGTATGGCCGATGGGATGTACCGTTTTCTAGGGAATATTAGGGCAAAAATAAAAATTTTAAAAAACTCGCTTTTAGCTCTGAAGACTGAAAACAAAATAAATTGCAAAAAATTCTAGAATCTATTTCAGCTTCAAAATGGGTCCATTTCAGTGTATGATTTATCGGATCTGGAAGACGGCCTATGCTATGTCTAATTTCTATGTTTTTTTTTGACAAAATTTTAACCAATTTTTTCTAGACCAATTCAGACCAATCTAGACTCTGGCTATTGTTGAGAAGGAACATTCTGGATCCGGGTAAACAATTTGTTTTGGTTCGTGGTGTACCCCGTGATAAATGCGAAAACAACTGTCTAGTGAATGTGGTTACAGTCATATCATGCATATGCATCAAATGCATGTGAAGCGGACATTAGGCTCACAATCGCGCCTCTGATGCGCCCAAAAATACACTTTGAACGATTTTTTTAGATCCTTGGGACCACTTTGAAATTGCTACCTGATTTATTTATTCTAAGCAAGCAAAACTACCAGTTTTGGGACACTGCTGATATATAGATATAATTACGACAATAATTATGCATTCAGAATGAAATTTGAATATAACATCTGCTGCGCTCGATATGCTCGATATAGAATTTTAGTTAACAAAACAACCAGTTTTGGGACACTTGTAGCGACATTCATAGTTTTTGGTCAAAAGTCAAACTACAGGTTTTGGGACAAACATCGTCAGCGATAAATCACGTTAAAATTTTCCAAAAATCAAAAACGACCAGTTTTTGGGACAAAGGTGGTGCAAAATTATTTAGTGAACTACCGGTTTTCGGACAAAGGTAGAACCATCGTATTCAGTGTGACATGCCCGCCCTTGAATATCTACCGCGCGCATTTTCAAATTTCCCACTAATACTGGAGCAATGGCTGGCTAAAATCAGCCAACTTTTCTCCAGAGCCCGTCTGTTTCAACACAAAGTTCAGTATAAACACGAATCGAAGCGGCTTCAACAGCAACAGTGACCAAACGCCGAGGGCAAGTGAGTCCAACAACTTTGCAGAAGTTGAAAAGAGAAGTAAAAACTCTGGCTGGATGAAGTGAAGGTAGCTGGATAGGAATTGTCAACTTGGCTGGCTGTTTTAGTCTCGTGTACTATTGAATGATAATTTTCACTCCATTTCATGTTCAACTTCTTTTTGTGACTTTGCCGCCAAAACAGAGATTCATGAATGAAAATATTTATCATCGAACACGCAAAGAGAAGAAAGAAAAGGTTGTTTTTGATTCAACGGAAGAAATCGAAAGAAAACCGTGGAATAAAATCTGGTTGAGGCTTTGAAAAAGCAAGAACTTTAAGCGGGAATAACATAATAATTTACAAACAATAAAGACTATCTTTTCAACTTCTGCAAAATTGTTGAATTCACTTGCCCTCGACGTTTGGTCGCTGTGCTGTTGAAGTTAAATGGCGGTTGCATTATGTTGATAGCTCGATGTCCTCCTGTGTTTTGGCAGGAAAATGTGCATTTAATTTGCAAAGATAGTTGACAAAGGATGCTCGTTTTAGTTGGGAACTTGTGCTGACTGATAAAATTGGACTTGGAGGACTTAAATACCCTGTTAGCTTTGATAAAAATGATTTTGCCCTTCTTCTTCGATTCGTGTTTATACTGAACTTTGTATTGAAACAGACGGGCTCTGGAGGAAATTTGTCTGATTTTAGCGAGCCATTGCTCCAGTATTAGTGGGAAATTTTAAAATGCGCGCGGTAGATATTTTGAGTAAATCTTCTTCTGTGTAAAAATATTTGTTTTGGTTTGTTAGGTTAAATGTCCGCTTGCAGAAAACCGCAATTGGCAGAGCAAATTTTCACGGCTCGGGGTTCACCATGGCCGCCATGACTAGCTTCCAGACAAAATTCTATTGTCTTTAAGCGTTTTGATTGGCTAAGTCCAGATTATCAACAAAGCCGCCGATGGGCTAAAACATTATTCCCCCTTGCTGCTTCGATGTCATTGCTTCCACCAGGGATATATAGTAGGGATGCGAAACACGCATTGAGTTGCATAGCGCGATCATCAATGCGCAGCCTTTATTCCCCTGTGGTGTTGATTTCGGATTTTAAGATGGATGGATTGGGAAGATCGAGCAGCAGCACTGCTAGTAACTGCTCGCGGATTCGTGTCCAAAGGTAAGAAATTGTTCAAAATAGTTCCTTTAAAGTACTTTAGTACTTTTTTCTTATTTTTGCATGTTTTTTTACCATGTTTTGATGGTCGCACCATTCTTTGTGGAACTATTTGCTTGGATCGTGTTTAAGCCGAGGGATGCTCGCAGCTTTTACTGATTAAGCTTTCCTATAAAAGTCGACCTCCCCGTGTGATCCCGTGTTTCAGTGATTGATAAATACCTTGGAGATGCCCTTTTAAACATTTTTACTGCAAAATTTAATTGAGCTACGTTGAGCTGTGTGTGATCGCCCTTTCTTGAGGGCCCACCTTTTTTGAAACAATATATGGTCAATCGGCAGCCGATCCAAAGCGTGCTCCGAAGTTCAGGGGTCTGGAGCTAGTATTTGATGGCGGGAAGTTGCACGGCAATGACGGGATGCCAACAGCATTCCGTTGCTCTGCAACTTACTTAAAAGTTTTCTTGAAATTCATGAAATGTACTTTATGTCAGCTAGTCAGAATGAGCAAACTCTAAAGGAAAAATGTAGTACATACATAGGTAATTAGAAGCTAGGAAGGCCTTGTTTCATAAATGCAAGTACTTCGATTGCATGTAAATAAGAGATGTAGGGATGGAAAAAGAATCTCCAATAACCAACCGAGAGAGAACGGCAGTAAAGAGATTTTACGAAGATGAATCTTCGGGAAGAAAAAAGTTGCGTTTTGACACGCAGGCTCAGGCTACACATGAAGCTATGGATACCATTAATGAAAATTCAGATAGGCAAGATAACAATAATGATGCGAATATAACTGCAATTTTTCATAAAGAAGTTCCACTTCTACCTGAAGAATTGCTTCACTGAAGGTCTTGTTTCCGACAGATCCCTTCTGATCTTATTCCGCCGAAAGGTTTATTCCAGTAACATTGCTAGTTAATAAGATATAATATTACAAAGAATTTTGGCAAAGCCGATTGTGGCCACCTCCGTTGGAGCGTGTTTAGACAGCAGATTGATGCATTTTTGTCAGATCATAAACAAAATATACTTGAACTTCTTTGCTCAACTGAGGCTTTTGACAAAACTTTGATCGAATCTGTTAAAGATGTACTGAATTCTACCTGTAGAGGTGTCAAAGGTCATTGATCTAGAAGCCATAGAGAAGGAAAATTTTTTGGATGGGTTCCCCAATTGGACTTACCTGTATGACAAAGAGCATTCAAGGGGCCATTTTTATTATTTCAGTCCAAGAGGTATCCACGGATTGAAGTTGCACTTTCAAAAGAAACTCATTTCAAATGGAAAATATATATTGAGGGCAAGCAGCGTCAAGTAGACCTTAATTGGTGTGATATTCCAAAAAATGGATTTGCTTAATGTAGATGACCTGGTAAAACTATTAGAAACACTTCAAGAACTTAAATCTTGCCCAGGGTTGATTATGGAAAATATGCAGAGTTGTTTGCAGAAAATAAAGATCATATAGCCTTCAAGACAAATAAGAGAGAACCAACAGCCTTTATTGAGACCCTTCCATACCAGTTCCATAAGAACATAATTCTTTCCAAACAATGTTCAGTATTGCTCCCAAAAAAATATTTAGTTGGTATATAAGTTTGTGACAGTTGTAAGCGTAGTGGCCATTATGTAAGAACAATGCGCTCATCACTGGCATGCATGGAAGATAAGGAAACAAACCTCGCTCAAAGTTCCACAGGCTTGATTGTTTAGAACATGAGGAACTTTTAAGGGTAGCTAGGGAATCAAGCAGGAAATTAAAGAATATGCAAGATAGAGTAAGAAAGCTTGAGACTCTATCGAGTGATATGATTCATGTTGGGGCGAATACCCACCATGATTTAAATGAAATGTTCAAAGGACTACAAGCGGGCCTTGAAAGGAAGAGAAAATGCTCTCCAATTTGTAAATGGGGACAGTGCAAAGATGTGTTTGATTCTTGTGAAGAACTGTATGAGCATGCCAGGTTTCGTATAGGTATCAATGATGATATTACACCTAGTCTTAGGGTTTACAAATGCCAATGGTCTAACATACAGGAGATGCACGCACACATTTTCTAGAAATTCTATTAAAAGATCAAGCTAAAGCTTTGAATACTGATGCACATCAAATGAGATGGCACCCTTTGATAATTAGATGGTGTCTAAGACTTTACAATAGATCCCATGCTTCTTACGATGCATTGCAAGACTCGGGATTATTGAAGCTCCCAACACAAAGAATACTTTCTGATTACAGAAATTCAACAAACCTGATAGTGTTTGGAAGTTATCCCAGATGGAAGAAATGAGGAAAAGGATTCAGGAAAAGAAGCTGCAAGAACGTGCTTATTTGGGTGGTATCTTTGTTGATGAGGTCAAGGTCAAGAAGGGGTTGGTTTTTGATGCATCCAGCTGGGAACTTGTTCGGTTAACTAATCTCAGCTCTGATGAAAAAGATCTATACAGACTTTTGAGTGATGATGCAGATGGAGTTAGTGAAGGGGATAATAAACCCAAAGAGGGCTTGGCCTTGCAAGTTATGCAGTTCTTTTATAAGGGCATGTTTTCAAATTTTTGAGTTTCCTTGTGCCTACTTTCAGACTAAAGGAATCAGGGCTGGAAGGTTGAATAAGTTGTTTTGGGAAGGATTATCTCTATTTCACAGGAACGGTTTCAAGGTTCTAGCTGTCTGTTGTGATAGTGCTCCACAGAATCGTGCTTTCATTAAGATGAATACCAAGAATGGAGATTCTACGAGTCCAGGATTCGAATTCTTTACTCAGCAACCATTGTTTTTCATGACAGACCCTCCCCATCAGATAAAGAAACAACTTGAGCAAGAGCGGATATGGAAGGGGTTTTTCACGATTACTGAAAAATGAAGTGGATAGTTTGGCAACATGTAGAGGAGGTTCAGAAGAAAGAACAACCTAGTAGAGCCAGATATACCAAGTTAACCTCAAGTCACATAAATCTAGATAGCCTTACAAAGATGAGGTTGAAATTAGCAGTAGAAACATTATCCATTGAAGTTGCAGACGACATGTTTCAGCATGATTATGAGAAAACAGCAGAAACACAGCAGATACGTGAAAGCAAGTTGTGAAATGCTTCATGTATTTTATAGAGAGAAACCCTTAGGTGATTCAGAGGACACAAGAATGGCAACACTTGAAGGTGAACTTAGTTATTTTCAGTCTTGGAAAGAAAGTTTGCAACATGTAAACAAGAAATCATCTAGCTTTATATCATGGAAAACATTTTATGATCTACAAGTTAGTACTATATATCTTCACTGATAATCAGAAGTAGCTACTTCAGCAAGGACCGAGATATAGGGAGAGGCGGGGGGAGGGACTTTAGGAATTTTCAACGTCTTTCAGAGGCTTTGTTAACAATGAAACTCAAGTTTCTCGCGTTTATTTGTAATAAATGTATCGTATCTTGGGTTTGTTCCCGTTTACGTGTTGTGTTGTCAGAGTTGTTGCCCTGTGCAGTGTCAATAGTGTACATGAATTTCATAAACAGTTGATTGTTCACGGGAAGCCAGTTCAACACAGAAATCATTGATCTTGCAGAAACTTTATCAGAACCCTTTTGTCTTTGAAAGTTGCTCTCCTTGATGGATTTATTGATTTCCCCTGTAGGCTCTAGTATATGGATATCAGTTCCAGATATCAGTTCCAATGACTTTGTGAGAAAAAATGGCAAGCTTTACATAATTCCAAAGCGAATCAATCAAGACTGCGTGGAGTCATTGTTTTCTGTTCGGCGGCAGATGTGTGGTGGCAACAAAAACATGACTGTGCATAGTTATGGTTATAACCTAAATGGTATTTTATCCCTAAAGGCATTTCTCCGTGTTACAGGTATTCAGACAAGTTATGACATTAGTGCTTGTGACATAAACTCTCTTGCTGTTGAATCATTACCAAAACGAGCAGCAAAAGATTCTGTGAAGCAAGACACCTTTGTTTCACTCTCCAAGCTGCATGTTCAAGCTACTAAAGGTGTCCTTGTCCCAGATTTTCAATTTCAAAAAAGATATTCAATCAAATAATGGTGTCTTGCTTCACAGAATTTTATGCTGCTCGTTTTGGTAATGATTCAACACCGGATCAGCAGCGCAAAGGCGCAACACCAGAGCTAGGAGAGAAGACAGCAAGGAGGTTCAAAATGGCGGTGAGAGGAAAGGAGACTTGAGTGTGACTCAGAACTTTTGACCGGTGCCCTGTAACTGTTAGACTAAGAAGTATAGGTTAATCCATATTGTGTTCATTTACATTCGTCTCTTATCTGTTGACCTCCTACACTGGCTATAACTAAAACAGGGAACGGGAAATGAAGGAATGGAACGGGGAATGGAACGGGAAATGGAACGGGGAACGGAATGGGTTACTAGAGGGGGAATTGTTGTCTAAAATCGCTTTTGAAAGCATCATTCGAAAGGTCGTTCCGCCTGGATCGCAAATATAAGCTCTAGAAACACACAGGGGCAACGAATCTCATGATATTCTCCCGTTCCCTAATTTAGTAATAGCGAATGGAGACCTCCCAATTTTTCAAAGGGAAAATGTTTCAATGAAAGAGGCCGTAGTGTTGTAATACTAGCTTTTGCCTTTTTTTTTTTCATAATGTTTGTAATCTAAAATGTGAAACTGGTCGCATTGTGTCGAAGTTTGCAGTATAGAGTTAAGGGTTTAAAGTTTAGATTTAGAATATGCATTTAGGCCCTTGATTTATATAAAGCTAAGAATATATATAACAACACTGCGCGCTTCGTTGCTCTCGACCGACTAAGAGCTGTAAAATACTGCTTGTTTAACAGTAGGATATGGCAGCCACTTGGCACTTTGGTAGTCTTTCAAACACAACTGTTTTTTTATTCTTTTAATTCACAAACTTTGTGGTTGTCATATTGTGTGCTGAAGAAGTTGAAAACTGCCTCAGTAAATAACTGCTTCAGTAACTTTGATAAACTTCTCAACATCTTGACGACGAAGAAATAAAGGACTTTCAACTTGAAGTCTAAAGGAAACTTGTTTTTAGTAATTTTTCTTTAGGATTAGGGACAAGTTTTCTTTAGAGGAGGAGAATGTAGGGCCATGGTCTTTCGCCTAAGTTAATTTAGCACCCCTGTGTTTGGACAGACATACGTAAAACTTATTAATAGATGAAATCGCTATTGCTTGAGTCAGTCATGTGAATCCCCGTATTCAGATTAGAATATGGTTTTTATACAACTTTCATGTCGAAGTCATGTAGTTTTTGAGTTAAATTTAACGTTATGTTTGGTTAAGTTTGTCTTGTCTATGTCGAACCTGCGCATTGAAATAATTTCAATTTATCGAAACGAAGCAGGAGTTACAAACAATACTCTAAGGACATATTGTTGAACTAGGCAGCCCTCCGTTTAAAGAATTACATAAAACAACCGAAAAAGGCATTACGTAATAATGTATTAAAGGAACGAATATGACGATGAAGATCTCGTGGGACAATGGTCTTGATAACCTTATTTCGATATATATATATATATATTTATTTTTGCTGGCAAGTATATAAATAAGTAACGTTTTTGGTATTTAATAGGCTTTAGTTTTTAGAGAGCGAGCTCTTGGAATTGAAGCAGACGAAGATGAACACGAAGACGAAGAAACTGTTATAGTATCTTTAAAGTACAAGTCATTAAGTATTAACAATTGTTCTGTTACAAGTTTTGTTGGAGAGAATGTGCTGTTTCTTGTTGTCGATACCTTGCCAAAGTTCCTGCCAAGTTCCAGGTCGTTAGTTTTATTAGTTTTCGCATAACATTCATAGCACGAATTACGTACACCTAAGTTGGATCACTTAAATTGGTGTGATTTAGATCGATCACCTGAGAAGCCGATAAAGAAGCATTTTGATTCACAAGTTACATTTTTACTACCGTACTACTAACTTTCACTTCAATTCGAATTTGAAGACCGACTGTGACTTCTTCACTGTTGTATTGTTTCCTGTCTGCTGAGAACAATTTATTTCATTGCTATTTAAAGAATTTCCTGCTGCATATCTACATACCTACATCGTTGTCATCGTAATTGAACATTGAAACACAAAAAACCATGTCTGAATTTGAAGCAACCGTGAACAATTTTCAAACGCAATTGACTGCCGTGCAGGCAGCTATTGAGGGAAACTCTTAAGTTAGAATTTTTAAGCCCAAGCCATTTTCGGGAGCGCTTAGTGAAGATTTAAACGAATGGCTCGCCAAGCTCGAGCACTTTTCAAATTTTTTAATTTTGGTAAAGCCAAAAGACTCGGTGCTATAGTAATGATATTCGAGGGCCCTGCACTGTCTTGGTTTTAAACTCTCCGATAGGAAACATCGAATCATTTTAATGAATTGGTAGTTGCTCTGAAAACACGTTTTGGGGCAACAAATATTGATTTTTTTCCTCCGTCAAGAACTTTATGCTAGGAACCAAGGCCGAGTTAAACCCTTTGCTAGCTATACTGAGGAGATAATAAAGCGCTGCCAGCGCCTTTCTATTAGTGAAAACGAACTGATGAACATTTTCATTAATGGTTGAAATGGAGCTAAGTCCCACGTCATCTTTTACCAGCAAAAGTCTTTACGGAAGCGAAAAATTTGGCCCGCCTTCGGATGCCGTATCTAAAAGTTTAGGGAATTAATTCCATGTCTGGCGTGAATACAGTCGTTGCACAAGATCAACGTATAAAAGAGCTTGAAGGCAAAGTAAATCTATTGTTTTCACTCACCACGAGGGTGCAATCTGCGTACTACCGACGATCAGCCCATTTGCAATTTTTGCCAACGCATCGGGCACGTGGCTCGTTATTGCCTAGAACGCTATAGTCAGGACCGCCAGTCGCATCCTGAATTCAAGCCGCATCCACAGTCTCGTTTTCAGCCTCAACCACAAGCGTACTTTCAGCCTCAGTTTCAGGCCACAGAAAAATTTTAAACGGGAACAGACCTTCAAGTTGGGGGAACTGAAGGTTCCAAACATGAAAAACGTTGGAAAAGCCCCTACAGATGAACTAGAAAAATGGTTTCTAGAACAACAATACAATTTTGATCCTGAATTTAGGGAAGATAAACATTATTGTCAACAAAATACAGCCGTTCCAATAAACGATTCTTATAATCAAGTTGTGCTATGCATTGATTCAGAGACTGACCCGCCGTTTTCCAATCTTTCAATTTTTGGAACTGTTCTTGGCGAGACATTTCAACTGTTAGTAGACATGTAACGGAGGAAACGTGTTGCGAAAGGATTTCACATGAGAGAGAGACTAGAGATGTGTTTTCTCTATATCATCAGCTATAAGTACAGTCCTTTACAAACTACAAATCATGGCTTTATATACAAGAATAATTAACATGATTATGATAATAAAGGAAGATTGACAGATGACAGATGAAAGGGAGGTTAGAACTAAATGGTTACATGAAGGCGAGGTTCTTGTTACGAAAAAAATTGTAAAGTGTTTTTTTTTTGGTTTTTACGAATAGATGAGATTAATATACGAATACAGCGAAAGCATTAGTAGGCAAAAGTGTCCATGTTAAGCTATAAGTACTGTCTACTGATTAATAATTTTAGTAAACAAATGTTGATTAAGAGAGCGAACGGGCATGGGTTAATGAAACCTCTAAGCTTGCCATGGCGCGAAAGAATGGCGCGAGCTGGTGGATAATGTTCATAGACATGTTTGCAAGCTTGAGAGGAGATGGCAGAGAGAGAGTTAGGCAAGTAAGAAACATGTTGGTATGTCTTCAAGAAGGCTTTGAATTGAGTCATGACTTCAGTTGGAACGTGAGCATACGAAGGCTTGTCTAAGTCTATGGCAGAGATTAGTTGAGGAAAATACTCCTCAGAGTCAACATGCAATTTCGGTTGCTCAGACGGAGGAAAAACGTGTGGGTGATCATATGATTCACGGTCTAGAAACGGCGAAAGTACTGAAGATCCGAATTCTGATGCATTGACGTGTTCAGATTCAGACAAAAGCGAAAAGCTTGACGTGCTTGCCAAAAAACTGTCGGAAATGAGCTTAGCGGGATGGTTAGCGGCATGGCCAAGAGAGGAAATATCAGCATGAGTGGGTTGGCGCAAAATGTCAAATTTAGAATTAATAGGTAATTTGACAGAATTTTTTCAGACGGGCGAACAAACACGCTAGCAAGATAACAATCATTGGATAAATCGGGATGGCAATGTGAGTCATTGCTGAGAGAAGCTAAACCAACAATACTGGAGCTATTAGATGGGGCCGAAGGATTACGAGCATCGGTTTTACGTAAGTGATTCTGGCCAAAAAGAATAGGCCATGTGAGATTTGGCACTACAAGCATCGTGAAAGTGGCACGCGACCATTCTCCCAAACAATAGGCACTTGCATGGTACCAACTGCCTTAAGGTTTGAGGAAGGGCCGGCGACCGAGA
>WUAR02492201.1:0-13702 GCA_015164055.2 Chrysaora achlyos
TTTTGGCTTTTTTCGTACATTTCAAAAGTCGGTTATGCGACGTGGTGGGTTGGTGTTGGTTTTTTGGTCGTGTGGCGCGGGCGGGGGGGGGGGGGGGGGGGGGGGGGGGGGGGCTAATCCGCGCCTGGCGATACATCACTTCAAATTATGATCTCGTTTACGAAATATTTGAAAATTTCGCCAAACATTATTCTTGACCCCAGATTCGGATTCAGCAACAAAACTTTGATGTGGATACAAATTTTCATACTTCTCAACCTCAATATTGTTGATGTTATGAAGATAAAGCATTTTAAAGTTATCTGACCGTGAAAAATGTTTGGGGTAAAACGTAACACCCTCATTCATTAGCCGCGGTCAAATCCCTTATAAATTTGCAAACTTTTAATCGTGATAGACTGAAATCCAAGATGACTAGGAGTAAAAAACTTTGCATCTAGTCCAGATTGTGGGTGTTTAATCCTTATCTGAGGTCAAAAGAAATCTATAGAGATATTTGAAATATTAAGAAGTCTGTATTTCGATTCACCGAAAAAAGTGCTCAATACATGACAGTAGATATATACTTAGAAGAAAGATTCAAAAGACTAAACTCTTCATCTCGACAAGCCTGTTTCGTGGTTTCCCACTCATCAGGAGATGTACAAATAAATATATTCCTATTTCCATCATTTATATGTCAGGGGTAATTAAGAAAATTTAAGAAAGTGTGCGGGGGAGTTGATTTACAATTGTTTGTTCTATTGTTCCTAAATTAAAAGAAATCTCTTGAATCTTTTCTTCTAAGTATATATTTGAAATATTATAAATAAAATGATGTACCACAGTAAGCCCATACAATTAAGAAGCCGTTTAAATTTTGATGAAATATTTAAAATTTTCTTATGAGGCATTCGAGAAAGCTGGACCTAACTTTGATGAGACAAGACAGCCAAAACACTGGCTTTTCTGCCATTTTTGAGAGGGTCAGGTACCTACCGAAGTCCCATCAAAACCAAGATGATCTTATTGAATGTATGAAGAAATAAGATCTACGACACATATCACTTGACTTCACAAATAAAAAACTTACTTGTTTTGTGATTGTTTGCTCCATCATCGGAATGGCAAGAGTTCTAAAAAGACAAAGATAACTTGGTGCAAGGACTCACGATAAAGATTTTTTAAAATTTATACAAATACAAGTCTTAAGAATAGAGTAAAAACCTAGAATAAAAGAAATATAACTTCTAAGCATAGCCCAGCAAAGATTCTTAATTCTTGGATCCGCTATTCCACAATAATTCAGCTAAAAGTGTGCCAACTACTCATACGACTTAACTTAAAAACCTCTCTCGGCTTAAATACAAGCTTAGAGCAAATTGTAAATCAGTTTGTGTAACTTTACTTAATGTATATAACCCTGTTGAAATAAATAAAAATGAAATGAATGTAATCTTTTGTGAGGGAGGTCTCAGGTTCGAGTCTCAGCTGAAATAAGTAAAACAATTGTGGTACTTTCTTAGCAATCCTAGGATTTCAATATTCAAACTTTCTTAGGACTTTCTTAGCAAAAAAACGTGAGGCAGTTTAGTTGAGTCAAGGTGTCAGTCCCTTGACTTAGTTTTAGTCAAGTCTCGATGAAATATTTCGATTTCTACGAGATGGGAAGTAATTTTGACATAATTACATACTTTTTAAGGTTTGAAGATCTCAGTACTGAACCTATTAACATTACACCGACCATGGTATGAGTAATAATTGTACCATATCTTCAAAATCGAGCGCAATATTAGCTTATCATGTCGTTCATGGGTTCCTTCTGAACATTGATGTACTATTTGAGTTTTCAAATTTCCAGGCTTTGACACAGGCCCTTCTTTTGTTTTATGTGTGTGCCTTTAGAAAGGTCCCTGCTATGGCGTCACCAATTGTTTCCTTCACACGGCCATAACTCAAAAACTACGAGTTCGATTACATTTTTGTTTTCGATCATCATATTATACCCAGTTGGTCTATTGTATTGTATTGTAAAATTGTTTAATATTAGTGTCTACAATAGTGGATACACTAATTTAAACTAACATAAAGCAAACTTCAGAGATTGCATTACGTTTTGTATTCTACTGCATCTTGCAGAATGAGCATGAACATTGGTTATCAAGGAACCAATTTTTGATCAGTTTTTTTGAACTGTTTACTATTTGAAGATAATTCTATTCCAGAAGGGAGTTCCATATGTGAGTTCCATATTTTTGGCCCTTGAAAATGCAGTGATTTAATTCCATAGTTGGTAGTTTTCACCTTTGGAATCTCAAGTGGTTTAGATATGCGGAGATCATGACTAGTTATCTTAGCTGAGAAGTAGTCTGTCATGAAAGGTAGGATTGAGGCTATTTAATGTTTTATAAACATCATTTGAAAAAATAAAAATCTAGCGCTGGATGTGCATTTTAGCTTTTTGAGGAGCCGAGTACTAGCTACTTCTTATAAACATCTATCTTTATTAACTCTGTGTTAGCAAATTCAAATTGATTCTCACTTCATCTCTGATAGCAGCTTGCCACGTTCTTGATAATAACCTGAAGACAGTTTCACGGGATAGAAAAGAGCAGAAGAAGAACTGAAAACAAATAAGAAGATAAATGAGATGAAAATGTTTCAAATCTTTTCAATCAGCTAACAGGCTCCGTTCTGGCCCATATCAACATACGGCATTGCTATATTCATCTTTTTATATATACGAAGTCTGTATTTCGAATACATTACAGTAGAGCGAGATATATACTTAGAAGAAAAGATTCAAAAGACTAAACTCTTCATCTCGACAAGCCTGTTTCGTGGTTTCCCACTCATCAGGAGATCTTTACATATATATATCTACTTATATCCTCACTTGAATCTTCGTATTTTATACGAGAATAGCCAAGTGGTGAACTAGCGAGTCGGACTGGCAATTCTATAGGTTGTGGGTTCAATTCCCAACCAGGTCAAACTCGCCATAAAAGAGCAAGGAGAGTCACCAGCTCTCTGTAATTCAAGGCAAGAGGCAAAAGGAATCACGAGGTGTGGTCACATCGAGAGGAGGGACTGGGGTCGCACTGCTTGTATTAGCCTTGTGCTATTCAGTGGTCCCCTTGTGCTCAGCACAGAAACCCATACATTGCCAAGCTAGCAAGCGTATGTGCCTATCAATCAATCATACGATGCCACACGCTACATTGAAGAGCTATCCAATGATTTGGAAAATCTCAACAATGTAATTTAGGATAAAGTGGCTGGTACAGGGAATTGGGGCAGCAAAGGGTAAAAGTCACCCTGGGTTTGCGCCTAGATCTGGCACTGGGTTAAAATTCAACTAGCAAAAAACTGCTGGTATGGAAACTTTATGTGGTCATATCTTTCCATAACGGGACAGAAACAAGAACCCCCAACCACAACCCTAGCATTAACCCCAACCCTAACTATTTCAGGCCGTCTCATAGCGGCCATTCGCTTCACCTACAAGTGGAGTATGGTTATTAGCCATAGCCTGTAAGACGGATAATATATATAGTTAAAGGCAGTCACGTGCACAAACGTTAAAGAAGAGGCCAAGAAATAGAGGCCTCGAACCAGCGGACAACAAGAGGCATCTATAACAAATCTGTTAAACTAAAAATTGACAAGAAATGAATTTTTTGACTTACTCTTTTATTTGGAATTTGTATGGAAATTGCATTTGGCACAACAAAGGCAGTTCTTTCTCGACACAGGGCAACTATCGTCTTCGTCTCTATTGTAACCTGCAATTCAATTAAATTCCAATAGTAGCTTGTTACATATCCACGAGTATTAAAATTATGGTTGAACCAGGAACATACAAAACGATACAGGAAGAACAACAAGGCGAGATAAAAAACACGAGCATTAAATTAACGAGCATTTAATCACCGAAATTAAATGAACAACATTGGAACCATTGAAATCAATTGTTTTTATTTCACCTTCACACGTTCGAACTAAAAATGCAACTATTCTGTCCTTACACGTGTTGATATTTGTGTTTCTAAAGGAAATCGCGCATTAACTAACGGATAGTTACTTCTAGTTATGAAAGTATTTTGATAACGTTATATATAAGATAGCTACCTTTGTTTCATATCCAAAGATATTTGAGTAAAAACAAATCCAGTTTTGTGAGACAAACATCTTTCCTTGCAGTAGAATCTCTTTGCTTAGAGCACATGTAAACACTGAAACCAGAAGAAAATCAGGAATATTTTGTGGATTTCGACTTGGAATATAAATACAAGATAACGCGCGACAGCAAAAATTTAGCATAGTTTTTATCCTGTAATTGTTACGATGGGACTGTGAATTATATTGGAAAAACTGCAAACTTGAGAAAAAATATGAACAATTGAATATTTGTATTGTATTATAAATTATTTAATGTTAGTGTCTACAATAGTGGATACACTAATTTAAACTAACATAAAGCAAACTTCCGAGATTGCATCAAGTTTTGTATTCTACTGCATCTTGCAGAATGAGCATGAACATTGGTTATCAAGAAACCAATTCTTGATCAGTTTTTTGAACTGTTTACTATTTGAAGCTGATTTTATTTCAGAAGGGAGTGATGTCCATATTTTTGGCCCTTGAAAACGCAGAGATTTAATTCCATAGTTGGTAGTTTTCACCTTTGGAATCTCAAGTGGACTTCACCTAGGTATAGCTGTTAAATGGACCAATCGGGCATGGTATTTTCAATATTAGCTTATTTAGTTATTTTGTCATCTTATTTCAAACTACAGCTAATATAAATAGCTAAAGCCTGGAACTTATATTAAGAATTCATTTTTGATATGATATGTTTTTGCATGCATTGATTTTCGCTTGAAGATATTCAAGTTTGCCACTAGCTGTACCATGTAGTTATGGGATGGTCTCTTGGTCTTGGCACTGCTCCTTTGAATTAGGGAATACTTTCCAAATCTGGGAGCCCACAGACATTAGAGTGTTAAAGTGAACCTATCACATTTTGCGAGTTCGCATTTACGGAAAGAGCTTTGATAGTTCGTGATGTTTATACAAAACTTCATTATCTTTTGTCGCTTTTGAGTCATGGCCGTGTGATGGAAGGAATTTATGACGTCGTAGCAGGAACCTGTCTCAAGTCACAGACCAAAAAATACAACAAAATAAGGGCCTTGGACGAAGCCTGGCACTAGCTTAGAAATTTGAAAATGCAAATAGTACATGAATGACAGAAGGCATCCATGATCCACATTGAAAGCTAAACCGTGGCTCGACTCTGAAGATATGGTACAATTATTACTCATAACATAGTTTGTGACTGCCATGGTTCCTGCAATGACGTCATCTATAATTTCATTCACTCGGCCATAACTCAAAACCGACAAATGATATTGAAGATGTCCTCCTCACTTGCTATCAAAGCTTTATCCATATATGCGAACTCACAAAATGTGATAGGTCCACTTTAAAACCAAATGTCATTTGATTTGGCCGATTATGCTGTAGGGTTACCCCGTCATGACTTACTATTGACTTTAAACGTCATATTAACTATTGTATGGTTTTTTATAAGGCGGCTGTTGCCGATCATAATTCTGCTATTGTCATTCGCGGTAAATCTAAACTTCTTATGAATATAGTAAGCTAACAATAATGCACGGTATGTGGATTACGGGATGAGTATTAGACGATTCTAATTTGTTAATATCCCACACGAATGCAGGATTTATATTGTTAATTGTTTTTGAATATTTCTATACAAGGAGTTCTAAGATGCGAATAATCCATTGTGCACCGATTTCACTTATAGCGGACCTATTAATTTTTGGGAGTTCGCATTTAAGCTTTGATAGAAAGTAATGATGACATTTGCAAAACTTCAATATATTAAGTCGTTTTGAGTTATGGATACGGGAAAGAAATTATTGATGACGTCATAGCAAGGGCCTGTCTAAAGGCACAGAAAACAGTATGAGTGATAATTGTACCATGTCTTTAGAATCGTGCCCCAGATTAGCTCTAAGTGTGATTCAAGGGTGCCATCTGACCATTGATGAACTATTTCAATTTTTAAAAATGTTAAGCTTTGTCCCAGGCCCTCATCTTGTTTTATTTTTGGTCTGTGACTTTATCCAGGCCCCTTTATGACGTCATAAATTCCTTCCTTCACACGGCCATAACTCAAAAACGACTAAAGATTTGAAGAATCGTAAACGCCATTTTATTTACTATTTACTATAAATGCGAATTCCCAAAAGTGGTAGGTTCACTTTAAGCAAAGTCGGTGCAAAAATCATGTTTCGAATTTAGAGCACTTTGCATAGAAATATTCAAATCAATTAACAGTCTAAATTCTGAAACAATAGAAGACGATAATAAGATGATGATGATGATGATGATGATGACGATGTTTGACGATGTTCCATCGAGTAGACAAATATAATTTCCACACCATCAGTATTTCCCATATATGTGATAAGTAGCACAACCTTTACTATCCAAAATATTACATAACATATATAGCCAGTTTTCCTATCATTGTAACCTATCATTCATTCCTTTTTAGTAGAAAATTACTGTAAATAGTTCCCTTGACTTAAGTATATAAATTAGTTTAATAAGATACCTTAAACACATTAGAACACAGAGAACCACAGAGCAAGCTTTTCTCTCGCTGTCACTCTGCACCACGCAAGCAACATCAACAAAGATTGGTTGAGACCGTTCTAAATATTTCCTTAGTTTATTTGATTTTAGGTTAGCATTTATTGGTAATTCATTCAAATCCGGGTTTTTCCAAACTCTCAAGGCCCGTTCTTGATAATTTTCGAATATTTGCAGAGATGCAGCTGATAAGAAACACCACACTCGCTATTATCTTAGCTATGAAAACTTTCTCTTACCATTCTCACCATCATACATTTGCATGACGATGTTTGACGATGTTTTATCGTGTAGACAAGGCTTTAGAAAGCAAGTTACCGTCAAAGTTTACATGATTATCGTATAGAACTCTCAAGGCCCGTTCTTGGATATTTTCGAATATTTGCAGAGAGGCAGCTGATGAGAAACATCACACTCGCTATTATCTTAGCTATTAAAACTTTCTCTCGCCATTCTCACCATCATACATTTGTATGACGATGTTTGACGATGTTCTATCGTGTAGACAAGGCTTTAGAAAGCAAGTTACCGTAAAAGTTTACATGATCATCGTATAGAACTCTCAAGGCACGTTCTTGAATATTTGCAGCTGATTAGAAACACCACACTCGCTATTATCTTAGCTATTAAAACTATCTCTCGCCATTCTCACCATCATACATTTGCATGACGATGTTTGACGATGTTTTATCGTGTAGACAAGGCTTTAGAAGCAAGTAACAGTAAAAGTTTACATGATTATTGTGTAGAACTCCCAAGGCCCGTTTTTGGATATTTTCGATTATTTGCAGAGAGGCAGCTGATGAGAAACACCACACTCGCTATTATCTTATTAAAACTTTCTCTTACCATTCAGTGGAAATTCGTCTGCAGGAATGGAAGGGAAAAGTCGATGAAGATCTTCAAGTGGGCTTCGGCCAGATATCAGCACCTACAGTAGAAGAAACTCTTAAATTCTTGAAAAAATCAAAAGAAACTACAATCCATATTCAATAAATAAGATTCTTTGCATTTGAAATTTATACAACTCTGAACAACATTATTTATGGAAGACTCATTCTTACCAAAAACAATCTCCGAATTAAAAACTCTCTTAAGTCTTGGTTTCCACTATGAGTTAACATCAGTTAATTCGGTGAAAATTGTCATGCTGTGATGGGTTAAAAATTAAAAAAAAATTTTTATAGTTTGTTCACGCTATCCCGTGCTATCTCACGTAATCTCAATGTAATTCGAAAATAACCCATGAGTTAATATTCATATTATATCAGAATTAACTCATGTTAACTCATAGTGGAAACCAAGAGGTCAGAATAGCCCATTATGGTATCAGATCTTTAAAGTGGTTGTAAGGTCAAAACCTAATCCTATATTTTTGTAACGTTTTCTGGTTTAGAATTTTACGCTGATTCCAAATATCTAAGTTATTTGGCTCAGAATTAGCTATTTGCATCTTTTGCAGCTTTTTTTTCTGTGCAAGACGCGATAAAAAAATGCCCTCAGTGACGTAGCGTTGTTGTGACGGGAAGCGCTGTCTAAGAAAAAAGGGACGATAACGGCAACATCAAGAAGGATCGATAAAAACTTGATTCCTCTCTAACAAATGCGATTATTCATTTTGTGACAAATTATTTGTCTCATGCAATCTTTGAAATTGCTTTATGTTGGCTTGAATTATTGTACATTACTATAGTTAATACTAACACTGAATAAATAATAGCTACGATACAAAAAAAACAACAATGAAATTGAAAAATAGACAGAATTTTAGAAACAATTTTAATTCATGTGAAACTGAATTGAAACCTTGACAAGAATCACAGATAGTAGCTGTTCTGTCTGTATAATACTATAACAATAAATAATGATAAAAATTTATTAATTATAATAATAGAAATAACATTTAGTAATGTTTATAGACTAGTACCTGCTTAGACTAATCACTAGTTTTTCGTTTTTTATAACTTTTTATTTGAAGTTAGTTTATGCGTAGCAAGCTTGCTAATTCATACCAACTATCTAAGTTACAAAAGCTACAAAACAGTCTGAATTCATGAGAGAATATAATATAACACACAAAATAATATGATACAACAGGAAGCAACTAAAGAGAATCCATTATGAAATTTATGGTGTTCCCTGAATCTAAACATGTTTAGTTAAACGTCTGCTGTATTTTCTCTGAATTAAAACTTCTATATCACAAGCAATCGTCAATATTAAATAAAAAAATTGTTTCTGACTGATGATGTAATCAGCTAACATTCATTAACGTTAAATATTTTTTCAAACTTCGTCTGAGTGTTCAAAAATAAATGAAAAATTCCATTTATCTGGATAAACCAACAACTAACAACATAAATCGTATAAAAACTACTTCCTGGGCTCCACTATACAAACATTAACATTGCTTTCATAATAAAACCACAAATATCTCTACCATATTCTTTGAGTTGATTAGGCCCATCTTGCTCTCGAAGAAAACTTGTTTTCGAGTGCAACTCAATGAAACGTCAGATCAGATAAATACGACAATAATTTTCAATCTAAAAAACATTTCGACTGCGTAGGATTATTGGTTGGGTAATAAAAGTTGATAAAATGTTGTACAGAGAATCTCGGCAATCTTCATTTGCCAACTGGAGTTATAATCGCAAAAACACCTATAAAGCACTAAATTTGCTGCAAAATAGGGCTTTAAATAATAGCACAATAGCAAACAGTACAGACAGAAGTATCAATCGCTTGGCTTTTGCCTTGTAGAAGGAAATTTGGGAGGGACAAAAGAAGGAAATGAAAATTTGAAGGAAATAGGAAGAACATTTGACTAAAAAGAGAGAAATTCTAAGAAGATCCTGAACATATGTTGTATTCAAGAAATTATTGGTTTTATATTCCACAGATCTTCACGAAATTGATTAAATATTTCCCATTCTAGGAGCAAACATCTTTAAATTGATGCTGTGGTCAAACGTTTCTTTGAACAGTATTATCATAGCTATATTTCATTTCGCGTCTAAAAGTTATTTTAATGATAAATTCGATTATCTTTTCAACCACGCTAAAACGCCATTGACTTTCTTTGTCATTTCTGAAATGTACTTATTGGATTAAGTTTCATTGTGAATACAAAGTAAGGAATTTATAGAAATTTTTTCAAAAATCGAGATAAAAAAGGGAATTACTGTCTGCTAAATTCTATGTACATAAGTAACAATAGCTTGCTTAGTGAATTAGGATACGTAATATATCTTATAAATATTTCAAAACAAGTTAAACGAAAAACGAAGGTATCTGAAGTCCTTTTTCGATATCGATTTTGTAAAACGACAGTAAAAAATTTGTGGGGTTTTTTTGGGGGTTTTCATCCTCAAATTCAAAAGTACACAGACCCCCGATGTTTTGTAATGTAATGGGGTAACGAAACAAGTTTAATGACAAGTTATTAATTTCCTTCAAACATTTCGTCCTAACAGAGGTCATACAGCCCTTTGCAAGTGACTTTGCAAAATCAAATACCAAGAATTAAACGGAGACATTTGGTAAATTTTTAGAATGTTTTTACGTTTTTGTTGTTCCTCATATTGACATTTGCTAACGAGATTTTGAGCAGTGATTCGCCTATCAGCCACGACCTAGCAAGTAATTTGTTTAGCTCCTATCTTCAAAATTTCGTATCCCAGATCAGCAGAATTGCTGGAATAAGATTTGATATCTGCATGTGAGCCTGGCACCATGTTTGCAACAAATAAGAATGACTTTGAAAGAGTTATGCAGAGGCCCTATGACGAAAAACTTCCGTTCTCACCTCCACTCTGCTTTAACCTTCACAGGTAGTCTAAAATAATTACATCGCTTAGCCTACTCTACCGAGAAATACTTTCCCCACATGATAGTTTAAACAAACAATTGAACATGTTATGTCTATAATTTCTAGGCCACAGCAAGCTTCAATATTTACTTACAGTACAACTCGGCGTGTAGGATGTCCAGCGACGTAGAGCTCTTCGCTTTAAAAGGTCAAACTCTTCTTCTGAAGACAACGGCACTGAGTGAATAGAATGGGCCTTTCTTCGAGCCCTCTTCTTCTCGCTCGATGACGAAAGCTTTCTGGAAAAACTTAGCCTCACCATATCATTATATGCTTAACGTTGCAATTTTTGCTTCTGGTTTGTACAATGTACAAGACACAAATACGAAACTTCCAGCTTGGTCAAGCCTAGGGCCTACTAGCGTACATACTTCCTCTTTTTCTAAACACGTTGTCAATAAGTACCTTTCCTAATCATGAAATTTCAGAGCTGAATATTGTAACCAGTAATTGAGATACTTCGATTGAAAAACTTAATATCCGTGGGTTTGAATTTGCAGGTACTAAGTTATTACGTCGCCTACTTTATTCCACCTTCAACAATCAAGAATGTTTAATTATTGTATTGTAATACCGCAAACAATTTATTCTAAGAATCGATTGATGATTCCAGACTGTAACTGGCCGGGGGAGCACAAATATTTTTAATTTTTCTTATCTATCAGCTATCAGCCTGGTTGCTATGCTGCTGACTATGCTGAAAGTAAACAAATGTTTTAAGAGCAACTTGAAACTGGCTGTGTACAGAAGTGCAAACAATTAAAATGATTAATTTTCCAGCAGTGATTAGTCTGTGATCGTATTGATTATTTTGTCATGAATTAAAGATAATATTTCACTATTCCTTAATTATTTCTTGATTAAAACAATGAAAAATAAGAAGTTGCACACATGCACAACAATATTTGTTGCGTTGCACACACGAGATCTCGTCGCGAACTGCCACAATCTGTAATCTAGATGCTCATCAAATGTCAATAATCCTAGACGATTTTTGACTGGTGTGTGCTCTAAAAAAGTTATTTGATTTCAAAACAATCCAAGCAATTTCAATCGTAAATATAGCTTGCCCCCTCTTCGAAAAAAGGCCCCTAATTCGATTACATTTTTCCAAGATTATAGATCTTGGAGAATTTGAGGATTTCATAATTGTTTGTTTTCCACTTCTTCCAAGGCTGTTTGCGAAGCCAAAGGAGAGCTTTGATATATTCATGCATCTCTTTCGTATTGTTATTTCGTGCTGTGTTATTATTCATATTCTTATATTAATCGATTAACTATATAGTTAAACCTTTTTAATGATGAATTCTACCACAAAAGCATCAAATCTCTTTTCAAAAATTGATAATCTAGACTAGGGCTGCGGGCAAAGCGAGCGAAAATGGGGGTCAGGGGACTCGTCCCCTGTTATTGTTTTGTAACCACGCCCTTTAAATCGCTGGAAAACGCCCCTACAAAATGCACTCTTTAATTGATAAACAAATTATGATATTTTGATGTCTTATTTACGACGATCAATATTTTGAAACTAAACTTTGAAAAGGGAGGTTTAACATTGGTTGAAATCAATATACTTTCAAGTCATTCACTAACGTAACCTCTTATCTTAGATCACATTGGCTGAAAAACGACAACTTTTTTTTACAGTCATTCACAGAAAACACTTTCTGCTTTCTTCCTACAATTCAAACTAGCAAAGACACTTTGATCTTATATTTTATTGATTCAAACATTTAAAGGAATTGACCTGAACATAACAAAATTCTTTAAAATTAAGAACCGTTCCTTCTAGACACATTTTGAAAGAAGTTTCAAAGGCACTCAGGAAGGTCAAATTTCATGAATGGAAATCAGCTAGGCTCAAATTTCATTCATGGCAGCACGTTTGCAGTCACAGTGAGGCTAAATATTCATCCACTACATTCAACAAAGGGCCTCTATAATCGAATATGATTAACATTGTCTAACGGATTACAATGAATACAGTATTGTGATGGTAGATAATAGGTATTTGGCATTTCCGGGCCTGCAAAAGCGCACGTTTTCAGACCAGCCTGCGACCTTTCTACGTCTTTCGTATTCCGGACGGGGGCCTCGTGTACATAATGCAGAAACGTAAGCACTCGGGAAATCACCAAAAAAATAAAAAAAACACCCCTAAATAAGAAATCAAAAAAATTAAAAGATAATGTACACTTGTTGGGGATATCAACCAATGACAGTCTGGAACCCCCCCCCCCCGTTTTACATCATTTGATCATGCGCAGATGTCTGATAATCTCTACTCGACAAATCGTGTGGGAGGGTGCGTAGGTTTTTTTCTATTATGGTTCCAGTCCCTTGTTGTTAAGTAGGACCGCCCCCTCACTTCACGAACAATAGACCTTTTGACATTACGTAATTGCCTAGAACGATCTATTGCACTGCATGATGCAATCATTACTCTGTTGTGGTGCAATCGTTGCATCAGCATGATGCAACGTAGGGCCTGTATAGATTTATGTCTTATCTATAATTGTTAGTCTTGTTGCTAACATTTGTTGAACTAGTCGTTTTTATAAGCCGTAGCCGTTGGAATCTGTCGTAAGAATAAAAGCCGTTGTCGAAAAATCAACGAGGTTTTATTGTATGTATAATTATCAGAACTCACGCAACTGTAGAGAAAACAGCATTCTCTACACCCTCTTTAAAGTGGACCTACCACTTTTTGGGAGTTCGCTTTTATGGAAAGAGCTTTGATAGTTAGTAAGGATGACGTTTGCAAAACTTCAATATCTTATGTCGTTTTTGAGCTATGGCCGTGGAATTATCGATGACGTCATAGCAGGGACATGTCTTAAGGCACATCCAATGGTATGGGTAATAATTGGGCCATGTTTTCAGAATCAAGCACCGGATTAGCTTGAAATGTGGTTCATGGGTGCCTTCTGACCACTCATATACTATCTGAATTTTTAAATTTCTAACAGGCCCTTATTTTGTTTCAATTTCGGACTTCTTTGGAAATAGTGACTTGGCTTCAGAGTCCAGAAAAATAGTAAACCTTCCTCCGGTCAAGTATGAATGAAAAGAAAACCTTCCTCATCAGAGGGTGTGGTCATCCAGTCAAAAGAGGGTGGACGTTGTTAAGACAAAATTTAGCACAACAGTGAAGTCCATGAATTT